>CAJQZM010041941.1:0-11774 GCA_907164665.1 Colias nastes | reverse complement strand
CTTATTCACAAGTACTGATGATGATGACTTTATGCAGGATTTGTTAAGGGGTGCTGAAAATTTCTGGGAAACAAATATACTATCCCAAAAACGTTGGAAAGTGTTAAATAAATACAACTTTTAGTAAGTAAACAAAATCTTTTATTTCAAGAAAATTATGAACACTATAGGCACTATTTGTATAATATAAATGAATTGGTCCAACTCCAATCAAACAAACATCACGCTAATGAGATTAAATTAGAAAACCAAAACACAATAACACGATTTAAAAGTTTGTTTACATGAATAATTCACAAAAATGACATTAATATGAAATTTGACACATGCCATACCCTGTAAATGTCAATGATAGTTTTTTTTTTTTACTTTTTTTAAATTAGGCTAAGGCGCATTTTTATTCCTCCGTATGTATGACGTCATCATCACATTTATCGTTTTTATTTAATTTCTCTTAAAATATGCGATTAAAAAATGAAATAATTTTTTTTCTGTAATCGCAAGAGCAAAATAAGGAAACGGTTTTTTTCTTTCATGGCCTTATAAAAATGAAATATTGTCAATTAAGAGTGTATTGGGTGATATTTTATCAGTTATCGTCCACCAGCTTAGAAAAGGAATTAAGAGCGTATTGGGTGATATTTTATCAGATAAATGCAAATAAAAATTAGGTTTTAATAAATTATTTATTTACGAATATAGTTATTTAATAAAAACCGGCCAAATGCGAGTGGGACTCGCACACCGAGGGTTCCGCATTAACCTGTTTTTTTTTTCATATGTTTTAACTGTAAATGATTATTTTTTCAATGTTTCCCTTAATTGTGCTATAAGACGTTGCTTCGTACCAAACTTCAAGTGTCTGTGTTCACGTAAAGTACCCTGTAGGTTTTGATTCCCTTACGAATGTTGAAATTTGCGAAAATTTGCAGCATAAACGGCTGTATCTTTTGATTGCTTTGGCTTATAAGTTTGATTTTTTCACTGCTTCATGGGACCGTAGACTTGAGTATTCAATATAAATTTCAGCTTTATACCTCCACGCGTTACTGAGAAAAAGGGTCTTGACAGAAAGACAGACCGGCAGACGGACAATGGACATAGAGACGGACGGATATCAAAGTGATCCTACAAGGATTCCGGTTTTTCCTTTTGAGGTTCGGAACCCTAAAATCAACATTATTATTAATATAATTCACTGTAAGGAAACTGGAAAAACTTATTTATATTTAACTTCTCATCATTAATAGAACTAAAAATTAACAAAAGCAAAGTTACATTATGTAAATAAATAATAATCAGTTCTATTTTTTAGTTTCTAATGAATTAAATTTCTTTTTTGTTTAGGTATATTATTTTCTTAATAAGACTTATTGACTCTCATTCTCAATGATACTAGTCTCAATCTTAGAATACCTATTTTAAAATGAAAAAATAGCATAAAAATTTGCTAATTTGAATGAAAATAATAAGTTTGGAAAATCCAAAAGTGCACGACTCATAATGCTCATTTAATTATGAAATATAAAAAAAAAAAAAAAAATATATATATAGATATACAGTCTTGTAGTTTTCGTTTTTTATTAATTGCAATTAAACGACACTGAATTAATTAATCATTCGCATTCAGTGACCTACAATCGTCGATTAGAATATTTTAAAAAAAAATTTAACTCAAATGATGGATTTTTTCACAAGTTATAGTGTTTTCAGGTTTCACACATGACGGACAGGAAAATTTTTTGACCTATTTCGGTGTTTTTTTCCAATTCTATTGAAGTAAATCAATTTTTAAAAAGTATGGGATTAATCTCCATTAAATTATCTCGACAATAGTATGCAAAATATCTTGATTCCGTGAACTAACAAGGCTATAATAATAAGAATAGCTGCAAAAATGAGGCGAAAAAAAAGCACTCTCTGATGCTTCGCATCGTCGTGCAATTTAAATTATCAACTTGTAGTCTTAGTCAAAAATTTACAATCTATTTTAAATTACATATTTTAACAAACAATTCATTGCTACGCAATGAAAAACAATGTGGACGCAATATGTTCTATTGTTATTCACTATAGGTATAGTTTGCGCCCACCGTGGACGCAAAATGGAAGTTGTACAAATTCGGTGTAGTAATTCGCGTCCACCTTATTTTAGCTATTAATTGTAAAAGAAATAAGCTGATTTATAATCCATACTATTCCATGTTTTGTTAGCAAAGTAAAGAAACAGTTACATATTCAAAAATTCACATTTAACAATAAGATATAATACTTACCGTCAAACGCGACGCTGCGCACTATTTTTTTCTCAAAATCCCGCGCGTTTTAAATAGGATAGGCGGTCCGTAGGCATATTTTGAATATGTGTGCATGTCTCTTATACATTGAGGTATTATGGGAAATTTTTCTTATTACAATTTTACTTAAAGTATACTTATTTTCGTGAATTTTCTAAAAGATATCCGCAAAATGGACGCGAATGGGCATGTGGACGCGAACAGGCGCAATGACCCTAATAGATGATCAAATAACAAAAAACTTCATATTATACTGTTTCTTGACTAAGGGTTGTTAATTCTGAGGGTTTCTTCGTAAAGGAACACATAGTTTCTGTGGCCGGAGAACATAAAAGTAAGGCAATTTTTGCCGATACAATGATCGTTGCAACGAAGAAACACTTATGGATAATGACAAATATGAAAGAGTGTTTCATGTAAGTCAATGCCTCCTCAACAAATCACCGATTAAAATCAAGATTTGAATATTATTTAGATCGATTAAATAACCGTACCAGTCATTGTCCTCTGTTATTTTTTCAATTATCGAGATCTGTGAATAGGACAAAATTGATTTTTCGTAGGTACCCCTAAATAATAAGAGTAAGGCAGAACAACGTTTGGCGGGACATCTTTCTTCTTATATATAAAATTCTCGTGTCACAATGTTAGTCTGCATACTCCTCCGAAACGGGTGGGCCGATTCTCATGAAATTTTCTGTGCATATCGGGTAAGTCTGAGAATCGGCCAACATCTATTTTTCATATGTACCACGGGCGAAGCCGGGGCGGACCGCTAGTTATACTATAAAAATGAATCGCAAAATGTGTTGGTAAGCGCATAACTCGAGAACGGTTGATCCGATTTCGTTAATTCTTTTTTTATAATATTCCATGAAGTACGAGGATGGTTCTTATGGAGAGAAAACGTCAACATGTACCACAGGCGAAGCCGGGGCGGACCGCTAGTACCTATACTATAAAATTCTCGTGTCGCGGTGTGAAGACTTGACTGGTTCCCATGAAATTATGTATTGCGTGCATTTCGGGTATAGGACATCTATTTTTCATCCCCCTAAATAATAAGAACAGGTAAGGCAGAACAAGGTTTGAAGGGATAGCTAGTATAGGTAAAAGAAAACGCAACCAACAAGTAACAGCTAATTTTAAAAGGATTTACAAATCTAAGGTACGGGTAAATATACGCCTTTAACAGCTTAAAGCAATTGTTATATCAGGTGTAAAGAGTTAGGTATACAAAATTTATAGGTGATTTATAGCTTTTCCAGATGACTGTGACCAATTATCATTTAAATTGACCTTCAGTGAACTACAACGCGTGCCGTTCAAAATTTTTAATAAAAAAAATCTAATTGCAAAATCATAAAGCCCACGTTGCAGTAAATCTTGTTAAATATTTTTATAATAGTGTAATCAGCACATCAATGACATGTTTCTAGGCGGTGTGGGAAGTGGTTTTTATCTCTTTAAACTCAACAAGACGATTTTCATCGGTTATTTGTTTGGAAGACCGCCAAGACTGACGACACAAATTCTTCCGACCTACTTAATTCTTTATAAACGGAATTTTTAAATAGAACTGGAGACATGTTTGCGTTTTCATCTTCCTTCCTTTCAATATGGTGTTCTGTTTGTAATCCTACCCATTTATTGGAGTGAAAGTTTAGTCACTATATTACAGTAGGTATTGGTCCATTGAAAAGTTACATTTGGGGTTGCATTTTTTAGAGGACGCAATTTTATTTTTTTGATGTGTAGGGGTGGTCAGTGTGAAGCTATCACCAAGTTTGTGGGGTCACCACCCTTGTCCCACGGCCGCCATCTTGAAAATAGCGGTTGATATGGTTTTTACGATATATCTCTTAAACTATTTATTTGATAAAAAAAATTTGTTTACATTATTTGTTGCAAATTAAATACTCTACAACTTTGATCCTGCAACTTTTTGTCGTAGAACTATAAATAAAAAAGTTATAAGCGAAAATGTTCAGAAATTAGAGATATTTATATTTCTCAATAAAACTTTTTTTTATAATTTTACGTAGAAATGATATTTGACCATTTTTGTAGATTGTTTTTCGAGGAACAACTTTTATATACAACATTTTTTCATTAATTAAATAGCTAAGGTTTTACAGCGCTCCGAAGTGAGTACTAATTTTCTGTACTCTGAACTATACAGTATACTTATATTATGTGTGTACTAATAATAATTTGTCATCAGTAATGGTTTTTTTTTGTTATTATAATATTTTTAATAATTAATTTTGCAATATCACTAATAATTAATTATTGAATCTTTTCCCCACCACCCAGGAGGTAGAGTCTGGAAGCGCGACTTTTTTTTACGTCGAAAAGCAGGTCTGAAATGTTCTGCAGTGTGCTTCTATTGTTCTGGAGTATGAGAAAAGAGCCAATAGCCAATATATGTATAGTTAAGAGTACTGAAAAATAGTACTCACTTCAGAGCGCTGTAAAACCTTAGTTATTGACGTTATGAAAAAATGTTGTACATAAAAGTTGTTCCTCGAAAAACAATCTACAAAAATGGTCTGATATCATTTCTTCGTAAAATGATAAAAAAAAGTTTTATTGAAAAATATAAATGGCTCTAATTTCTGAACATTTTCGCTTATAACTTTTTTATTTATAGTTCTACGACTAAAAGTTACTACACCAAAGTTGTAGAGAATTTAATTTGCAACAAATAATGTTAACGATATTTTTTTATCAGTTAAATAGTTTAAGAGATATATCGTAAAAACCATTTCAACCGCTATTTTCAAGATGGCGGCCGTGGGACAAGGGTGGCGACCCCACAAACTTGGTTTTAGCTTCACACTGACCCCCCCCTACACATCAAAAAAACAAAATTGCGTCCTCTAAAAAATGCAAGGTTAGGGCTAAAAAATGTAACATTTCAATGGATCAATGTAGATATTTGTCAGGTATAATATGACACATATACACGCATACTTATATTATCCTCTTTGATAACACGCATACGTCACATCACCTATAATGGTACTTCATATCGTACGGGAGCTAGCAACGTTAAAAAAAAAGTCATTTTAGTATAGTTGGGTTTTTGATATACTGTTTCTCTTGCTATTTCGGTTAGAGTCCGGGCTGTCTGGCTGGCCGCAGTGGTTGCGTTTATTAGTGCGCATCTTATCTGCACAGGAAAATATCCTTAATTTAAAGTCATTTTTTAACGCGTAATTTTTAATCTTTTGCCTTTAGATAGATCCATCAGACATAAATTTTTTATTGCAAGACGTTTTTTTCGTTGTTAAATAGGTGCCAGACGCAATTTTTTATTAAAATAATTAAAATGTCATCGAAATAAGTGAAATTCTATCAAGATGAGTCCGCTTAAAAGGTAAGTAATAACTTTATTATTTATATTATATTATCCTTTTTTAATACTTATATTGAATAATTAGTAAACTAATATTTTTAATAGATGGTTTCATATTTATTACACTTTTGGGTATAAATATGAATTTGATGATATTTGTATTTTCTAGTGTTTGATTTTACGCGAGTATTATACATTTAGAAATTAAAGACTCGGGAATATAATATAATGAATAAAACGCGTTTAAAATCCGTTAAAAAGTCTTTAATTTCTTGATGATATCTGGTTTTTATCAAGTTTACATTAACGTCCTATTTGAGGTTCGTTGGGAAAAGAAGGCACCATGGTAGATTGTTGCAAAAAAATTGTAAATAGTAAAATGAATATTATATATAGTATAAGTTACACAGTGATTACTTATCCTTCACGGGGACTCATCTTGATAGAATTTCACTTATTTCGATGACATTTTAATTATTTTAAATAAATAATTGCGTCTGGCACCTATTTAACAACGAAAAAAACGTCTTGCAATAAAAAATGTATGTCTGATGGATCTATCTAAAGGCAAAAGATTAAAAATTACGCGTTAAAAAATGACTTTAAATTAAGGATATTTTCCTGTGCAGATAAGATGCGCACTAATAAACGCAACCACTGCGACCAGCCAGACAGCCCGGACTCTAACCGAAATAGCAAGAGGAACAGCATATCAAAGAACCAACTATACTAAAATGCTCACTTGTCAACGTTGCTACCTCCTATACGAATAGCACTTATTCTGCTTTTCTAAAATATATCACTCACAAGGGCTGATTTTTCAATCCTTGGTTAAAACTTATTAGTGGAATAATGTATAAAACTACAATTTTAAAAACGTAGGTACCTATTCTAATTGCCCGTATTTGACAGTTTACGCCACATTTTAATATTATCTTGTAATACTTTATTGGACGGATTAGTTTTAACCAAGCATTGAAAAATCGGCCCTTAATGTAATTTATATGGATTTGTGAACAAATCTATGAGAAAGTCATACGGGCTCTACACATGTAATTTCAACCTAATACATTTTTAAACTATTACAGACAATTTTTATCAATATTATACATTCACAACTTTCGTCCATAATGGGTAGTAAATATTCTATTTTGAAACATGTTGTATTATTTTGTGTTTTGTACACATGCTTCGATAGAATGATAGATTAAAACCATTTTTTATAACCATTACCATTTAAGATGGTGAAAATGAATACTGAATATTTAGGATGAATCGTATCAAGTAAATCAATTTTTTCAATGTAATTTTAATGTTTCTTATTGTTGAATAAAAAGTAATAACATATGAGTAATCAAATAGTTTATGTGCTTGTATGGTAATAAATCACTGTTAATTGTTTTTTTAAGTGAAGAGGATAAAGGAGGTATGAAAATAAAAACACATTGGTTGTACCTTAAAAAATTATTTTCCATTTTACAATATCCTAAATTAAGTACATTATAATATAATTTTTAAATTATTTTTAACAATTATTAGGTATTTATTATGAATTCACATTCATTTAAGTATGTTATACATAAATAATTGTGCTTATAATTACTGCGAATGAAATGCACTATTATGGACTGCACGGTGAGTTTACACCGAATTTTATCATACATAATCTGATTTGATGATATGTGTAATATAATATTTAGTATATTTTTTTTTCTTTATTATTAACTAAGTATTTATACTCTATGTGCATAAGGCAAGATGGCCAACTTATGGCTTACATACAATGTTCTATTTGGTACATTTTTATGTCTACTTATTTAAAGTTTTATGTGTTTAATTCAATATATCGAACCGAATTATTACTAACTGACATACGCCATAAGAGATTCAATTCGGCTCATAAATATTTAACAATTTTTATTCCTCTTTCACATAATAAATAGTTATCAACATGTAGATTTACAAATATCAACAAAATAAATTACGAATAACAGCATATTTAAACTAAAATTAAACTTACGTACTAAAATAATCTATTCCGTCTAGTGTCCTTAACTTGTACTAAAACGCCAGCCGCATAAGTGTTAATTAATTACATATTTTTACTACATACGTATGTAATGCTCTAATTAAATTAATATTCGTCCGATCAATGTCACAGTGACATTTATTATAACTCTGTGGACAATCTTGCGTACCACAATACGCAAGACAAATTTAATTTTTGATAAGTTGAAGAAATAATTTTAAAATTAAGCTTAGGGCCGATTTTTCAATCCTTGGTTAAAATTTATCCGTCCAATAAAGTATTACACGAACATTTTAAAATGTCACCTGTAAACTGTCATATACGGACAATTAGAATACATTTTTGAAATGGTAGTTTAATACGTTATTCGATGAATAAGTTTTAACCAAGGATTGAAAAATCAGCCCTTAGTAAAATACGACTGGCGATTGTCAAGATTTCATTATAATTAATATTACGTGGACTAGTAATTGAATTATTCTAACTATTAAGTACCCTATACCGCTTTGGAGATAAAATTAGTAGGGCTGCGTATGTTACACATAATTAAGAATAAGTACTTTTGCTAATTTTACGTAAAAGCCCTTGGATCTCCAATCTTAAGCTAAATCAAGTCCATTTTAGGACACATTGAGCAACATGGACATGTTTAGAGAACTAAAGAAGAGAAATTTTTGCTTTTATAGCATTATAATTTAAGAATACACTTACACATCCACAATTACCCCATTATGTATCTAATAAAATACACAGATCTTACGGAAAATGATTCAATATTGCTTTAAAAACCTTTTTACCTGCAACATCTAAAATCGCCCATCGTCATAGTTTTAAGAGAGCACAATTTGATATATTTTATCGTAAAGTAGCGTGAAGTTAATACCACATATTAGGAACTCTTCGCAAGTATACTATCAAGTTAATAAAGAAAATAATTTGGAAGAGACGATAGACTATAAATTTATATTCTAGAAACCTAGATGGAGATACTATGACCCTGCGTTTTATCAATGATGTTAGTATTCACTAAATAAATTTAAGAAATATACTTTAATACTACAAATAGATAAATGAGACATCTCTCGCAATAATAATGAGCAATATTGATGTTTTCGTTATTGTCATGAAACAGCTTTCGCCCCATTCTGATTCTAACTAGTTATATTCGACACGGAATTTTATAAACATACTAATAAAAAAATATGTTTCATTATAATGAAAGTAACTGGAAGTAAAAATAATGTGGCAAGAATTATAAACATGTAGGTAGAAGATTAAGTAAAATTATTTTAAGCTGGCAACCATGTAAAAATGTTCATCATACAAGACTGGACACGGCGTTTACTATGGCTTCACCTAGTCTCGGACTAGGGCATGCCTCACATAGTTGCCAGCTACAACTGATATTTTACTTCATACATACGCGTTGTATAATATTTTTAATACCATCACCGTTCACTTAAGCCCCTTATCCTAAAGGTTCGCTTTGGTCACGCTAAACATTTTTGGTTAATTAACTGGTCGAAATAATTTTTGGCATTATGGTAACGCAAATCCGTAGTGATGTTTCCTTTTATATACATTTGCTTCGAGTAAAAAAGTTATGTAGGACTCGAGATTAAGTATATCAGCGCATTACCGAGATGCGTTGCAGTGTTTGTTACTGCATGCGTGCTTCTTGTAGAGGTGGGGGGTAGGGGAGGGGTGGGAGGAGGGGGGCCTGCACGCCGCCGCCCTGTAGTGTGTAGTAGGGTGACATGTACCCGGCGCTGTTCGCGGCCGCTGCAGCTGCTGAAATGTAACATATTACTTATTAGAAATATCTAATTAGATTAGCTCTGTAATCTGTATAAACAATATTGTAAGGTTAAGATTTTTTTACAAAGTAGATTCTATATTGAGCTTTTAAATGTAGATTTTATATTATTAAAAAGTCTTGTAAATCTTAATCATTTTTGGCATGTTACGCTTTAAGAGTCCACTACCCCTAAAACTTGTATAAAATCTTTGAAACATACCGGCAGCAGTAGCGTATGGATCGAATCCAGCAGCGGCATATTGCTGTTGGTACGCCGCGGCGCCCTGTGCGGCGGCCGCTTGGTACTCATACAGGTGATTGGCAGCCGCCACCGCCGCGGCGTGCTGCAACTGCGGCAGCTGCACCAGCCCTCCCGCCCCCGCGCCCACACCCGCGCTCATGCCTCCAACCGTCCCCATATAACTGGGAGTACCGTACACGTAGCCCGGCGACAACCTGCCAATAACAAAAGAAACACTCAACGACTAAATATCTCATGCCTCACACGTACGCCTTACTCGCGAACTTCATTAACCCCGTAATCAATGCTTTGCCAAATTCTTTTCGTCTCGAGAGTGAGACAATACACTGATTAGCGGATTAATGCGTTTCTCGGTAAGACCTCGATTCCCTAAACGCCCGTTATCAAAACAGAGTCAAACAACACTATACCTAGACCCAGCGGCAGACGAGCATTTTTATATGGTTAGTAGACATCGATCTTTGTGAGTACGCTATTGCTAGCAGTTGTCGTTGTGAACGGCCGCCGTGCGTCATTGCCGGAAAGTTAAAATCAGTTAAAACGTTCAAATGGCGGAGTCTATGCCGCCGCGACGAAAATATACCCGTCTTGTGGATTTATACTGGCGCATATCGTCCGCGATCTATCTCGACACGAAAGATTAAAGTTTGAAAATAGCATTGGGACTTAAAACAAATTAAAAGAATATCCTCTTAAAATCTTTGACGATGTCTTTGTTTTTGAAATCTCATAAGTGGAAACATTTAACCCAGTTTTTCTACCAAATGTAAAGAAAGACCTTATACGATTTGAAAAACGAATAAAATAGAAAAACTGGTTAGCAGATGAAAGAAACGTTGACTTTGCGAATCTCGTCTAACGCGATGTCGAGTGTCGACAGGCGGTCAAGTTTGCTAAAGGGCACTAGAAAGTTCGATATAAGCACTTTTGGAGAACCCTCGAGCGGTACCGCGCCACGTCCCTCGCCATCATCCGAGTTTTCGTCTTACTCTGACACTAAGTCGTCAATGGAGACAGATTGATTGGCATTTAATGTCTATGGCATTAAAGATTAGCTCGGTACAGGAGGTCGAGATGAATACGCATGCGTAGTACACGCCCGAATCGTGACTCCGCCCGCGTAGTACGCCCACCTGTGGTATTCTAGCCCCATTCGATAGCGCAATACCTACTTACATAAGAACGACTACAAAGATCTATCAAATTGTTCTGGTCCATTTACTTATACATCTAGGTGTTTATCTAGGGAAGGATAGTTGAAAAACAAAAAACACGCGAAAAGAGCATTATAAACAAAACTGGCGCAACATCACACAAGCTTCACATCTACATAGATACACAATTGAAAACGTAAACTAAAATTTACTTAAAATAAAACGACTACATTACGGTTAGGAACCTAACTCGGTATTTAAAACTCGTACATCATAAACATGCAGACCTACAAATTTTGTGAAATATATCATTTTATAAAATTGTATTGGAATACATATTTGAAAAAAAAGAAACATCTAAGTAATGTTTGTCTTTTTAATACGCGTGGTGGTGTTACTAATACAATTTAACCTAATTTGATTACGATCGTAGCACGGCGGCGTTCTTTGCGTCAAGAAATAAAATTCCGCATCCATGGGTTTCTAAATTGGTTATAGCCATGGACACACGTAACAGAAAATCCCTTACTAGAGGCCATTCACATATTATCAATATATAAGTTATTCATATTGATGCATTTATTAACCATTTATGTATTTTCGTGACATTATATTTTTAAGTGAATGGACTCTTATAACTCGTGACCCGCTCTATAATAATAAGACAGAATATTATGAGCATACCACTCTATCGAATACAGCCAATTCTAGACAAATACTTGTCTTTACAACATCTAAACCAATTGTGTAAACAATTTATTACAGATATTTTTTTGTATGTTGATTTTTTTGTATTAATTAATGAGCGTTTTTCTAAGAACTGTTATAGGCAACCGCGCGCCACAGGCTACCAGGGACATTCGGTTACGAATT
>CAJQZM010041940.1:0-11025 GCA_907164665.1 Colias nastes | reverse complement strand
TACTTTCACGCGTTCCTGAGAAAAAGGGCCTTGACAGACAGATGGACAGACGGACAACGAAATGATCCTATAAGGGTTTCGTTTTTTTCTTTTGTGGTTCGGAACCCTAAAAATGTACTAAAGGTTAAAATTAATCTCACCATTTAAAATTATTTATTTCTAAAACAACAAAAATAATTGGAAAACTTTCAATTGCACTGCTATAAGCCCGTTCATAAATAGGATTTCGAAGCGATTTAATATCAAAATGGCCGCAAAATCTCAATTGCCGTAAACTGTAAAGTTCACATTATTACCAAAACTTACTGCCTCCGGTAAACAAACAGCCATTGTTCGCTAATTTCATACGTTACCGTCCAAGTTACGAGCGATGAAGTTGAAAATTTATTTAACTTACTCACCGATCGCGACTTCGCCGGCTTTGTCTAAAATTTGATAAATTATACAATAAAACCTTCCTCTTAAATTTCTCTATCTATTAATAAAACCCCCATCAAAATTGGTTTCGCAATTTTAAACATCTAAGCTTACAGACACACAGACGGCGGAAAGCTTTGTTTTATACTATGTAGTGATAGTAGGTGCATACTAACATAAAGTTTAGATATACTTTTATTATAGAATGACCTAAATCTATAAAAAGACGTGTGGCATTCGGGGACTGCCGCGGTAAAGCTATTGCATAGCATGCCTTCAAGCCACACCTCCGCCGTGCCCGTCGGAGTGGGGAGCGTGAGGTTTTTTTCGTTACGGAATTTCTGGATTCGGTCCCCGCGCTCAAGGTCCGCGATAGAAGCTATGCAATAGCTTAATTATCTACATTCCCCATGGTTGTTACCTCAACTTTCTTAAACTATATCTAAAGGAGGTTCTACTTTCTACTCTACATATTATTCTATGTTTACCGATAAGTCTACTAATTGAATAACCGATATTTTTACTTAAACAGTACAGTAAAAACAGTATAGTATAGTCAAAGCCCACAAAGTGGTTTTTATAGTAAATGTTACAAATTATGTGATTACTTTTAAAGGCATGAATCAGACAGTACTCAAATTCCCGTAAAACCGCTTCAGCCTCAAAATTAGGCTCCACATAATCATATTGTCAACTCAGCCCGAGCGTCTCGCTCGAGGAAAAACTTCTAAAGGAATCCGGTGAAATTTTACAAAATTCCGACAGGTCCCCGTAAACGGAGTTTATTTTTCAAACTATGTAATTGATGCGTTTGTAAGTCAAACAAAATGGTTGTGAATAATGTCGATCGTTGTAGAGTTGATGTATGAAGCTATTTGTGAATATGGGGCGGATTTTTAGATCCTTTTTATGTCTTAATTGAATGGTAATTTTGAATCTGAAATTGTGGTTGTTTCTAGAATTGCTAGTACTTCTCTGTTTTCTAAACTCGTGGTGAACAGTGTCTACTTTCTATGTATCATGACGTATTTATAGCGAATGTAAAATATTATATGTTTATAATAGTTTTTTAATATATGTATATTTGCATTTGAGTTTAATTATTTTGTTTGGGAATAGTTAACTACGAGATGATTTTTATAATAGGGATGGAACGCTATTTCTAATAAGTTAATTCTAGATAATGCGTCTATGTAGGTATGTCTGGATTGAGACACAAGTCTTTTATGTTTTCTTTTTTAGTACTTTATGTTTGCAGCACAATAAAGTGTTTTAATAAATAAGGCCTGCAAAATGATCCACTTAAAAGCAAATCCCTGATTCATATATTTAACAAACACAATACCATTTAATTCAACAGAAATTGAAAGTTCTCACACATTTACGTGTAAAAGCGTATAATATAGAAACACATTATCACAGGGATGTTTATTCTAAGACACATTGTGCGTGAACAAAGGGTGGGGGAGGGGGTAACGATATATGTCCCATTGTATAGAGACATAAAGAACGTAAGTGTCGTTTAGAGGTTTGGGATTACTCTAAGATTTCGACTTTATTTACAATATGTACGTTTGTGTGCATTTTGCGAGATATGACGTACTTTACAGGTGTTTTACGTTGTGATATCTTTATAAAAGCAATTCGTTTTGAAAGGCTTGTAAAATTGTAAAAAAAGTCTTGCGAATATTTTTCATATATGTAGATTATCGATTGGTCTGATTACAGGCTTAAAGTACGATATTAAAACAGTAAATGTAATATTTGATACACAAAGTACCTAAATATAATTGAAAAGTAATATATAACAAAGATGTGGATTACAAATACATATTAAGTAATATAACGTAACATCATGCATGTGTACGTTTAAAACCTTCCATATCATATCTATTTTTACTCATATAATAAAGCTGATGAGTTTATTTGTTTCAACACGCTAATATCAGGAAATACTGATGCGATTTGAAAAATTATTTCAGTGTTAGATAGCCCAATTATCGAGGAAGGCTATAGGCTATTTATCATCACGCTAAGACCAACAGGAGCGGAGCACCGCGAGGCTAAGCTAGTTATCAAATACGACACTAAAATGTTTTGACTGATTAAAGCTACAGTTATTCAAATAATATCTACAAACGGGAAATCAGTAAAGTGTCCGTGTTGTATGGCACTCACGAAATTGATATTATATCTACTTTATTCGTAAAATGGCGCCTGTTTCACCATTTACCGGAATATCAAATGAATTTAGCGTTACAATTTTTATTATACATGAGCTTTTTTATCATTCGTACTGTATAATAATTATTGAAGTGACAGGCTGTAATTACAAAATGAATTTGTTTCGGGGAATGCAGTGTAATTGATTCACACCATATCAAATATCAACAGTATTTATTTTAATTTTATGAAATAAAAAGGAAATGCCTTCGATACGTCGGTAACCGAATTAAACGCCTACAAAAACAATTTATTTGAACACATGCGATTTCCGACTAATTAAAAATTTCCATCCCCAGCCTGCTGAATCAGCGACTTATTAATTAATCGAGGCGGCCATTTTTCTTTAACTTCCAATTTCGATTTGACGACGGTTCTGCATGTGACGTCATTTCGCTTATCGCCGCCAAAATTGTAATTATTAAATGCTAAAATTGAATTTTGAGGGTCAATTTTGGTGATTTAATTTGATTTTTTTTTTCTGTTTAGAATAAGGTGGTAAGTATTTAGTGTTGCTGGACAAACTTATTTTTACAATTTTCACCGTAGGTATGTGCTCTCAACAAAAACACTTGGTCATGTTTATTCTTATTGACTTCTTTCAGATTGTTTTCTATAAAGTGTCTCAAGTTCATTACAATACAATTTGATACAAAGCAACTGAAAATTTAGAAAACAAGAGCACCACTAACACGATCGCATTTGACACACCAAAAAATCAACTCCAGCAAAGCTCTGTTCCTGGTGTCAATTGTAAAATACTTTACGGGAGTATCTGTATACCTATGACGTTCATTAGCCTAGGTTCCATCAAATGCAAATATACGTAAGCAATCCGCTTATACGTGGCCACTATGTAACATTTAATTGCGAGTTATCAAGCTCTAATGAGCTCATTAGTGGACCGGATTAGATCGGATATTCAATGATTTTGGATATTTGGACTTTGGACCCGGTTGGTGATTTTGACACTCGAGGGTGAGGGAGGAACTATAAGGGTTTAAGTCTTTACCTAACCTTCATAGGAGACCCGTGTCGCAGCAGTGGGAACATATATATTTTACTGAAGATGATCAACGCTAGCGGGGTAGTTAACATAAAATTAACTACCCCGCTAGCGCTGTTTAGTGATCATTCAGGCATTGTAGAAAAGAGCTGATATGTACTTAAATGCTGGCAAAGCACAGTAAACGTAAAATATGTAAGTGTAGAGATACAGAAAAGACAAAAGAAATACTTTTGCACTAAACTACCACTACCAAGTTTTGTTATTTATATTTAAGAGGATTGTCAATAACATATTTTATGGAAGGATGTAACAAGCAACACAGATATTTTTAAGATATCTTTCCCTATCGGAATCAATTGCGTAATCCTAGTTCTATCATATTGTACATAGTAGTAAGTACTACCACAGTATTACAATATATTGTAATACTGTGGTACTATACTTCTAGATAATATACTAAGTACCTACAATAATCTTTCGAGTAGATTCTCTTTATATTTTTACATGGTTCTAAGCTTAGAACAGAACCTAAGGCGCTAAAGTAAAATGAAGCACGGGTTATTTATTTTCATGTAGAAAAAGGTTCTAAGAAACTTTGTAATTTATTGTATAATTGAATGTACAACTTTTTGTTGAAAAAGCGTTGTTTGTTGTTTATCTCGCTCCTGATTGTCTTGATGCAGTTTTCTTAGAATCGCTAAGGAAATAGCGTCGTCTTTAATTAACCCTTGAGGTGGAATATTTACGTTCGAACTAACATCTTATCCAGTATTCGCTTTAGAAAATAGTAGCTGATTAAGACTTTGTTCGCTTCATTGTTGTATTTGTTATTTAATAAATTGAGAAGCCGAATATTAAAAAGATATTCATATATTTCTTGTTCTTTCAGCTCATAGCTACTGAACCGATTTTGTCGAAATTTCCTATGAAATCAAACTATAACACCTCATTTTATTATATACTAGCTGTGCCCCGCGGTTTTACCCACATTGCTCTGCTCCTGTTAGTCTTAGCATGATATACCTTATAGCCTATAGCCTTCCTCGATAGGCTATCTAACACGGAAATAATTTTTCAAATCGGACCAGCAGTTCCTGAGATTAGCGCGTTCAAACAAACAAACTCTTCAGCTTTACAATATTAGTATAGATACGTATAAGCTATTTTGGCAAGAAACTGCGGGCTACAGAATAAAAAAGCGCTATTTATGTATATCGCATGCATTCCCTGATTGAACCTTTTATCAAATAAACTCCAAGGGATATACGAGCGCTGGAGGAGGAAAAATCCAAATCTATGTAATAGCAAGGATTATGCGGCTCGCAATGAAGATTGTGGAATGTTCGCGGCTGTTTCTACAAACAAAGTAACTACTGGTAATATTGCTTCAATTCCTTCTACTCTTATCAAGTGGTTGGGACATACGAGTGGGTATAATATAGAGTAAATTTTTGAGCAAGTGATTGAACTAATGGATTGTAATGATTTTGGTGTGATGCATTTTGAAGGCGTTAATTTTTGTATACGGTTTAGGTTTTGTAAATGGTTATAATGTGTCGTTTATTTACTGTGTGATGTGGCTTTGCGAGATATCTAATAAGTAAAAATAAATCGCATAGGTAGGTGATTTCAGCTTATCTATTTATTCACCACATTTGTGAAGTTTAGAAAAATATTTAGGTACCTACATTAACTCTGCCCTGTATATTTCACAAACATAACCCTGTCACCATTTTCATATAATTTTACAATAAACGAAACACCTTTTGATGTAAAAGTGTAACAAACTCTTCAGTTTTAAAATACATTAAAAAAAAATATATTTTTCTTTCCATCCGTATGTATCGACCCGGGTAATCATTGGGCGTCCCTAGAGAAAGCTAAGGTACTGAGCACACTGCAAGCCGCAGATTAGCAGGCCCGTTCATTGTGTGCCCTCGTCTTATGTGACCCTAAATCTTGGAATTTATTTCCTTCAATTGTAAGATATGGGGGAATATGACTGTTTATTTTTATGAACATCTGGTTATCTAGTGGGACCAGATAGGATGTGATGACCAAAGAATGGCTACAGAGAAGACTGGGTCAAAATTTATTTATTTATTTTACACTTTAATACAAATGTACACAGAGAAACTTTACATCTACTTACAAAAAGAAAGATTAAAAGTTATTTGACGGCCGTATCACTTATAAGTGATCTCTTCCAGGCAACCAGGGTAAAAGGTAACAAGCAAAAAAAAATTGAGGAAAGTTAGGTAGTATTATATTTTTTTTTTGCTGAACAGTTCATCGTTATTATTACCTAGTCAATATGAATTGTTTTCATTGCATGAAAATAATCCTATAGCATAAGACACAACGCTGGTCAAATGCGGGTTGGCAGATGTTACAAGTCATCGAAGTTTTATTTCTGTATGCCAGTTTTCTCAAAACTTTTTATTTTATCGATTAAAGTGAAGTCCCATGTCCCCAAGTGGGGTAAGGGGCAGATGCATTATACATCTGTTTCACTGATCGATTTTCTTTAGGGACAAGTAGCCGTAGGTGATCAGCCTTCTATGTCCTGCCAGACCGAGAAATTTTTTTTTCTTCGTCTCCACCGGGAATCGAACCCAGGACACCTCGGTTCTACTCTCACGCGTCAACCACTGTACCAAGGAGGCGGTCGATTAGAACAGTGATATTATGGATGATGAGCTGGTTATTTAAACCAACATTGTAGCTTTATCATGCTTCTTCTTCTTCCCCAACTTATTCTTATTTTTTTTTGTATGACGCAAGGTTTTTATTACAAAATCAACCGAGGTCGTAAAAATATTTTTCAATAAGCTATATTTTCGAGGTACGTTTAAAGTTATTAAATGGCAATTTCCTCGGGGATTTGGTAATTGAATTGTATACACTCGTGCACGTAACTTTAGTATTTTTTGGTATAAATCCATACTACCTATATCTAGCCTTTTACAGTCTGGTCGGGTCTCTATAGTCGAGTTCTGCTATTTTAATGTGCATATGTTTTTTTATTACAAAAATTCAACCACCAAGAAAGTATTTTTTGAATGGTATTTGCATTCACACCTTAATAACACTTATTCTAAAATGAAAATACAATTCCATATAAGAATTTGTTTTCCCATGAAATTGTTTTAGTTTCACGTGTACCTACGTATAAAAATCAACGTTAATCACCAATCCAACAACTTTAATTAAAAATCAAAACTACTTTACAGCTCAAAAGGTCGTAAACAAATGCAACTTAATATTAACCCGTTCATCAATACTTGGAGCGAATGCAAAGGACATTACGAAGTTTTTTAGTTGATCTCGTAAATGTCGGAAGTGCGGGACCGAGCGACTAATTACAGACAGAGTGAGACGTGTTCGCGGATGTGAGAAACTTGGATATGGTATATGAATATTTGTTGATAATATTTAATTGATTAGGAGTAAAACAAAAATATGCAATACAATTACTTACTATCCCCTACCTCTAAATAAAACACGATCATAAATTTTCAATCAACATTTATCTAAATTTACTCTTCTGTATAGCAATGAATACTTTGAAAAAATGGTTTGTAGGAGTAAAATTTCAAAAAGTACTAAGCCGATTTAAAAAATTCTTCTTCCAGAAAGCTTCAATGTTCTGAATTGACATAGACTATATTTATTCAAGTTTTTGTTTGCTCTTACGCCGTGGATACGCCGCTCATACGTCACATTTCCCACATCCAAGGCTTTGTCCGTCGAAGTAGAAAATTAACTAGTAACAAATTCATCGACACAGGAGTTAAGCTCTGTGTCCGGAATGAGAATTGCTTTGTCATTATTGTTATATTGTAACGAGATGCTAAGATGCGAGTTAGAAACTATTATTTTGGCAGCCAATTAGAGTACATTTATATATTATAGGATATATATCTGGAGTACCTAGGTTAAATATTATGAGAAGTTTGTACTCATAATAATCAGAAACCAATGGGCATACCTATGTTTTGAATACTACTGAAGCTTTCATCTTTTATGGAACTTCCAAATATATTACTTTTTCCAAGCAGTTTTAGTTAATGCAAATTTTCTTCGAGTTACAACTACATAATAAGAAAAATATTGATTTTATCACAGAATAAGTATATTTGAATCGAATTCTGAAAGTATTCGTACACAATTTTTAATCCAGATAATGCACTCAAACATCGAAATTACTTTAAAAAAACCACGCCAAAAGCCAAATTATCAAAATGGAACTTGAAAATATGCTCGAAACGGTCCAGCAGTTAAGTTTCAAAACTTATTCAGATAAAATAGAACGTCTCAAAGGCGAAGTTTTGGTGATAGCGATATCCACCCGCGGGCTTATTCTGATACCGGTTAACTTTGATTTCTGTCGAAAATTTTATTTCTGTCGCCGTATTTGGATGTAGCTATACTGTATACGTTTATATATCTATGTTTTTTTTAAGATTGATTGATTGGACTGACTGAGCTCGGGATAAATGCATCTATACTAGACACAATTCGGCAAAAGATTTAAATGTTTGTTAGGGTAAAACTCAAAAAGTATTCGACTCGAAATTAAACTCACGTAAAAATTTTTCAACGTTTTGAAAGCTACATTGTTACCGAGTAAAACATAGGTTTTAATTGTTATTAATTTAGCGCTGGTTTCCTTTGATTTTGCTGAAGACAAATGCTATACCTACTTATTTATTAAGAGTCTCTGTTCGTTTGCTTGTTACACTTTAATTTTTGAATTAATTTTACACAATCACAGTGTCCTCGGTGCAAACATTTAACCTCCTTAACTAATTTTTATGTTTAAAATTGTAGAGGGATGATTATATTCATTATTAGCATAAAAAATATCGTTTTTTGTTAATTGGCTTGCTCGAGCTTTTCGAAGGTAACACTGTCTCGTAGACCGCACGCTGACCGTCGGTGATGACAGTTGGAAACGTATGAACATCTATGAAGCGTTACTACCCTTGACTAATATGTTATAATTTTATTACTAGCTGTGCCTTGCGGTTTTACCAGCACCACTCCACTCCAGTTGGTCTTAGCGTAATGACATATGGCTATATAGCCTTCCTCGATAAATGGGCTATCTAACACCGAAAGAAATTTTCAAATCGGACCAGTAGTTCCTGAGATTAGCGCGTTCAAACAAACTCTTCAGCTTAATAATATGACTAGCTGCGCTCCGCGGTTTCACCGGCGTGGCTCCGCTTCTGTTGATCTTAGCGTGATGATATATAGCCATCCTCGATAAATAGGCTATCCAACACCGAAAGAATTTTTCAAATCAGACCAGTAGTTCCCGAGATTAGCGCGTTCAAACAAACAAGCTCTTCAGCTTTATAATATTAGTATAGATATTATGACTGTGTTGCTCTTTCTATTTGGAGTGTAGAAAATAATATGTTATTCCCAATTCCCATAATACGGCCGCAAACCCAAAGATAAAACAGCCCGCATACACGCCGCTATTATTCCTAGTAATCCTTAAACAAAGGCCTAAGTTCGATGTTAAACACACAGTTAAAGATAACCGTTTAATTAAACTTGACTTCATAGTTCAAACAAGTTGGTCTTTGGTCATTAACTTGGTTCAGAAGTTTGTTGAAATGTTAATACTGACTTCGAAAAAGATGGATTGAATTAAATAACCTATTTGTTTTAGTTGATTATCTGCTTAAAGCTGCAGCATGGCTGCAGCTGACCTGTAATGAAAAATTTAGCTTCCTGTAACAAAGAATGTACAAAATCGTTTAATAATTACTTAGCATACATGTTTTGTTTAATTTTAAACCAAATTAGAATACTGTCTATATTTCTATGTATAATGACAAATAATTTACCACAACCTGTACTTATATGTTCTAATATTTTTTAGCATAGTATATTTTTTACTACCTTTTACTCTGTAAGCAAATCAGTATATTATATCCTCTGTTTAAATTACTAAACAATATGAAAAATAGCTTTTTAAGTTAAACAACACTTGCTATTACCATTATTAGGATTTACTTTAAGAATTCCACAGTATAGCACATTTGACAATTGGCTAGATCTTAAAGCTTTGCTAACCACGTAAGAAAATTAATTGTACAGTTCCAAAGACAATGCTTTTGTAAGTTTTATTTTTATAATTATTATTTTATACTAAAATATAATTTGTTTATTTTTCTTACAGTCACATTGTGTCAACATTAATATTGATCGTGAATCGCAGAAGTATCCTTGGAAGAAGATGCTCTTATCTACATTCTAGTAATATTATTATAATTGAGAAAGTTTGTGAGTGTATGCATAAACATATGTTTGTTACTCTATCACGCGAAAACCACTGAACGTATTTTGATGATACTTGGCGGTGCTGTAATTTATATTCTATTAAAAAGAAGAATAGATTTTTTGGAGATATTTGACACTTTTAAATAACTCTATCAGTAAGACAACATACAACCTATTATTAAAAGAAAATGAGCGAGTCCCGACCACACGTGTCAGAAGTGAAACTTCTTTGGCCAAAACCAAAGTGAAACTTCTTTACCAAAATCGTCGCCTTACTCCATGACGTGACGGTATTGCCATTGAAATTTTACTCTCAACGCGCCTGAAGAAGTTTCACTTCAAGAGAATTCTCAAATTTCCACCCGACTGTACACTTAAACTCAAGCTTGCTAACATCATGCTCAATTAGTGATGTGCTGAGTGTGGTCTAGACCGAATCGTACTAATTACTATCTCGTGAGATACTGCTATTAGACGTATTACAGCCGTTGTTTATTTTGTACAGACGAGTGCAGAAGTGGAAATGTAACTTAAATATCTTTGACAGTTTGCAGGTATAAAAATTAAATGAATTTTAAACGCGATTTATTCAATATATTATTATCCCGTAAGTCTTTAATTTCTAAATATATAATACTCGTAAAATCAAACAAAAGAGTTTGCACTTTGTCTGAATTAATAGAATTTTATTTTAATTTGAATAAGATAACGACACATGTCTTTGTAATGTTTCACGAAAAATCTCCTTATTACGAAAGTAGTAAGCATACTTTTATATTCCTTTTAATTCCCAAAAAGAAGAAAATAGTCGTTTCTGTATGTCGGTCTGTATTATATCATACTCTACTAAATGGATAAACATTGTATAATACTATATTTAAAAGCTACAATCAAAGACGGTACTGCAATTAAAAATTCAAAAATAAACTTATATTTCAAGTTTTAGTAGCATTTTCTGTTTATACTTGTCGAAGCTTATTTTTTATTTTAGAGTCAAAAACATATTTTACTCAGTGGCGAGTAAGAATTATACCATTTTCTGTAAAATAATCTGCTTATATTCTTTTTTATAAAAA
>CAJQZM010041937.1:0-17196 GCA_907164665.1 Colias nastes | reverse complement strand
GGAAAGAAAGGCAAGGGAACTAAGAGAGGCAATGAAAGTAAAACTGTTCAAACCGGCCTCTCCAATTATACAATTGAATATGCTAAGTCCAGCAGATCTACCTGCAAACACTGTGATATAAAAATTTGTAAGGTAGGAAAAGTTAACATTTATTTAAAGCTATACTATAAATAGATATTATACTGACTTCTGTTATGAATAGTCAAAAATAGCTATCAGATGAAACTCTTTTTTATTAAAATCTACACAATAATTAAGGTTTTAACAAAATCAATGTTTTTTCTTGGGGTAAACAATGTTTGTTATTTTCTTTTGCATTTAATAAATATACTAGCTTTCCACCCGCGGCATCGCCCGCGCAGTCAAAGAAAAACCCGCATAGTTCCCGTTCCCGTGGGATTTCCGGGATAAAACCTATCCTATGTCCTTTCTCGGGTATCAAAATATCTCTATACCAAATTTCATGCAAAATGGTTCAGTAGTTTAGGCGTGATTGAGTAACAGACAGACAGACAGAGTTAGGTACTTTCGAATTTATAATATTAGTATGGATATGTACAATAAAATATAGAGTGTTAAATAAATGTTTGTTAAATAAAATTATGTATTACCATAATAACTAAATTTAAATTAATATGAGGAAAGGATTGTTGTTCACAAAAAAAATATTTATGTCTTAGGATGAAGTCAGAGTTGCCAAAATAGAATATGATCCTAGGTATGGTGAGGCACCAGCATGGCATCATGTTAAGTGTTTTGCTGAAAGGAAGGCTGAATTGTTGTTCCTAGCTGGTGGAGAAGACATTCCAGGATTTGTTAAACTTAGTAAGGAAGACCAAAAAATGGTTAAAGATGAAATAAAGTGGGTTTTATTTTTATGTTTTGCTTTATTTTGTTGTAAATCCTTATAAAACCAACAAGATGTTGAGTTACAAGTATACATCTTAAAATTATATAAACTAAAAGACAAGTTCAAGATTATTTGATAAGACAGAGAATATTATGTCTGTTTTTTTGTAAGTTATTTATTTAAGCTTTGTATTTTCCTTGATTCAGATGGAGTTTTCAAATTCTACATACGGGTGATTATACAAAAATGGGGTAACTCGATGTCATCAGCCAATTTAAACAAAGTCTTATTATATTTTATTCAAATAACAATCTATTTTAAAACAATGAAGCGTCCTTTATTTGGTCACTCAATTTCACTTCTTTATTTAAAATACAAATGAATAAAAAAAATTAATTAATACTTCAAACGTCAGTACTTTGGCATGTCACAACTCCGAAAACCAACAATCAAGTGACTATCGTTTAAACATTATCATCGATTTAAGAAAACTTACTAATTCACTACAATCTTTGATGTACATAGTATTATATACTACAACTTTCATAACGCAATGTTTTCCATTTTATTTAAAAAATAAAATTAAACTTTGTCATCGTTTTCACTAGTCAGTCCGTTGTGTGTTTTTTAAATTTGAAATTCTCGCTAAATATCACCAAGTCGAGGTCAAATCCCTGTCTAAGTATTAATGTTGGTAATGAAGTAACTTGTGCACCGCATATTTTGACGGCCGTCATAACTGTATCAGCGCATGGGTTGTGTTTGTCCTCTAAACTCGTGCTGCGCCAGTCAAAATTTCAGTCCTATGGTGAGTCGTTATTTTATTGTTAATCTGATTTTTATTTTCATTTATAAATGGTTAACTATGATTTGTAAAAATATAGTTTATTGATATTAGAAATTAGGCAAAAAAACATAATTTGTGATTATAACCTCATATTAAGTCCCTTTTCATCAATCCGCTGGCATCAGTCCTTTGTCAGATATCGCGCCAGAGGACTGACGCGACCCCCATAGTACTGATGATTCTATCGTTTTTGAGAACTTTTCTCTTGATTGCTATTGGTATAAGCATTTCTATTTTATATTTCAGTTTAAAACATCATGCGCCACGCTAAAAGAAACTCAATTTGACTAGGGAAGAAACATTTAAAAAAGAGTAGCAAAGAAAAGAGCTATTGAAACAAACTACTAATAATTTTATTAAAAAGATCTTATTTTATTTTAATTATTGATTTTGATGCTTTCAGGGCATAGCTTTTTATATTTATCAGATAAATACGTATACGTATAATACTGTGAAGTAAAATTACCTCAAAATAACATAAAAGTTAATTAATATGCTTAACAACATTATAAAAATGTCAAGGGGCTCTTATGAAAACTCAGATGAGACTTTCATTCGAGCCTTTGGTTTTTAATTTTATTATAATTAGTACTTTTAACATAAATATTGTTAGATTTTTAGGGCTCCGAACCTCAAAAGGAAAAAACAGAACCCTTATAGGATCACTTTGTTGTCCGTTTGTCTGTTAAGACGTTTTTTTTGGAACGCGTGGAGGTATCAATCTGAAATTTATATTGGATACTCAAGATTAAGAACCCTTGGGGCTGTAAAAAAATCAAACTTATAACGCAACGCAATCAAAAGATACCTACCTACATCCGTTAATACTGCAAATTTCCGCAAAATTCAATATTCGCAAGGGAATAAAAAACACACAGGATGCTTGCCGTGTATACAGTCTACTATAAACTATATAGTCTACTTGGTAAATAGCAACGTCTTATAACACATATAAAGGTAAATTGCTAAAAGTGTAAATTTTAAGTTACAAACATAATAAAAAATAGGTTTGTTAGGAGTCCAACTCGCACTTGGCCGTTTTTTTGTTTCTATTGTTTGTGAATTACTTGAAATATTAAGTAAAACTAAGTCAAAGTAGTAAAAGTTAAGTAAGAGAGTAAGAATATTCACGTTGCGTTAAATGTCAGAAGGCTGTTTTGAAAATTGAGACATTGTTTTTTCTCAGTATCACATATTATTAATTATCATTTTTAAACGTAACTAAGTGATTTTAATACTTAAAAGACATGTGCCATTATTAAAACTGAGAGATTTGTAGTAATTTTCATTGAATTTCTTTAAGAATATTACAAAATTGTGTTTTTTATCAGTACCATGTTAGCCTCGTCAGTCCCCTGGAGGCCAAATCCAGAAAATTTAAAATATCTCACAATCTACTTAAAAAAGTGACTGGCCCGATTTGGTACAATATATTCATTAGATTAGCTATCATATACACCCTAATTTGTAACAATCTGATATAAAAAATATAGTAAACAAAATATCCTCAAAAGTTACCCCATTTTTGTATAATCACCCATACCTATTTGTATTTTTTTTTGTATGCATTGCAATGAAAATTTTTATAATACTTAATATTTTATTTTCAGAGCTTCAAATCTGGACGAAGTTCCAGTGAAAAAATTAAAAGCAGAAGCAAAAGATGCAGCAGAAATAAAACAAGAGAAAGAATTAGAAAAGAAATTAGAGAAACAAAATAAATTGTTTCACAAATACAGAAACTTGCTCAGTGAGTTAAGCAAGACTGACTTGCATGAACTACTTGAAAAAAACTCACAAAAAATCCTAAAAGGCACAGATGAGGTTTGTGTTCTATTGTGTACTTGCATCCATCATATATTTAAACATATTTATTGAGAATTGTTGATTTTGGACACAATTTTTCCAAAAAGTAAGATATTTTCTATATTCAAAAATATTATCTAAATTTTTATTATAAACTAGTTAACCTGACATACTTTGTTCTGCCCAATTGCCCCTTTTCGAGATTTCGTATTTTCAAAGATAAAAATAAAGGCTTAGTAAACAAGATACAGTAAAAAATTTCAGTGTCTGGATCATCTGGCTGACATAATGGCGTTTGGAGCACTGCAGCCATGTCGAGAATGCAAGCAGGGGCAGTTAATTCTTGATACATTCCATTATAAATGCACAGGTATACATACCCTTCTAAAATTTGTTTATTTTTCTATAAATCTTGCACTCAATAAATTATTGTCTCAGCTTTTTGATGTTATTGTTGAGAGCCCTGTCAAACTTTGATAAAATTGAAAAAATCCTCTCATTAAAAAGGTTTAACAAATTTACAGGTAATATAAGTGAATGGACTAAATGTATCTATACAACTACAAATCCTAAAAGGGCTAAAATGGTTGTACCGGCACCATATGAAGGCGGCTCAGTGTTTAAAAGCTACAAACCTAAAGTGGGCAAGCGAGTATTTGAGGTTGCTCCACCGCCAGCTATAGTCGTCGTCAAGAAAGAGGAGCCAGAGAGGTTTGTGAATAGCATGATTAACTTTTTTTATCTATTAAATGTGTTTAACATTGACCACATTAATTCAATGTACACAATGTATTATTACATTATATTATATTTATATTATATTCAAATAATATTATATTCGGCAAAAATTGACAAATCATAGAAATGATTAATAATTATGATCTATTTAAAATTTTAACTAGTTACATGCTTTTCTCAATATTACTAAAACACAATTAATTAATTGCAGTGAAAAAACTATCCCTCATCTACCTTTGAAGAATCTCCAATTTTTCTTATATGGAAAATTTAAGGCTCTAAAAGAGGAAGTTCAAAATCGTGTATTAAAAATGGGAGGTCTTGTTGTGTCTAAATTGACTGAGACAACTGCGGCTGTTATATCCACAAAGACAGATGTCGAAAATATGCCCAGGAAAATGGAAGAAATCCAGGATCAAGATATTGAAGTGAGTCATTTTCTTTGGGCATTTGAACTTGTTTTGTAAATAGTGTCCAGTTTTATTTAATGTTGAGTATTCTTTCTCACGTGAGACTCGCATTTTTGCCTCTTCTCTATAGGTTGTGGATGAAACATTCTTGGATCAAATTGACCCCAAAACGGGCACCGTCACAGAAACCTTAGAACTTATCAAACAACATAATATTGCTCCTTGGGGGTCTGATGTAAGTATGAAAAACGAATTTTCAGAAATATTTAAAAAAAAATATTTCTAGTAATGTATTTTAAAAATGTACATCAATTTCAACAGCTTTTCTTTTCAAATGATTATTAAGGAAAAATGTATGTAAAATGTTCTGTCATGTAACAATTTATTAAACTTACACAGCCAACAAAACGAGTACCGCAAGATGTAATCGACGGGAAATCCATAGAGTTAATATCTGGAAGCATGTATGCAAAGTCAAAATCAGCCAAACAAAAGATTAAAATTAAAGGTATAATTAACAAGCTTTTTTATCGTCAAAATACATAATTTAATATTTACAACTGGTTAGGGAAAACAGTTTTAACAGATAGTAGCCGCCTTGCCGACAAGATCTATATTTACTCTTTTAAAATTATGTCAATATCTGCTTAATTGAGAGCGTGATTTCACATTCACGTTTAGGGCGTTCGAATTTTCAGAGTGAGGAATGTCGCTTCTATATTAATACTAATTGCTCCAGCAAACGTTTTTATGCCCTATTGCCCCTTTTCATGTTTTCTCTCCAAAAACTATCCTTGTGCCTTAACAAAACCGTTAAGAAAATATCAGAAATGGTCGAACCGTTCTCGAGTTTTACGCTTAGCATAACATTTGGCGATTCATTTTCATCATATAGATTATTACGCATTCTTCGATATTAATATAAAGATTGGCCATATAGGTGGGACGGCCGTAGACCCGGACTCGGGTCTAGCGGACAAAGCACACGTATATACAGACAGATCGGGGGATAAGTTCACAGTGGTGCTGGCCAAGACTGACGTAGTCGCGGGAAAGAATTCCTTCTACAAGCTGCAAGTGTTGGAGGCTGATGATAATGAGAAGTAAGATATAGAGCTGGGCTGATGTTATAAATAAGAAAATAATAGTTTTTTTTTCATTCTTTGTTTTGGATGAACTCAGAAATTGCTATTTTGAGTAATTTTTTAATAACTGTGTAGTAAACCTAAGAAACGAACTAGTGTCTTTAAATGATAAACACTATCTCTGTTCTAGAATGATTGTTCAATAAAGAATAAATAAATCATATTTAAGTAAGTCTTTAAGAAAACCATGCCAACATGTTTATATACAATAATATTTCACAATTATAGTGATCTCAGCCAATTCACAGATGTTATTATATTTTAGATATTGGTTGTTCCGAGCGTGGGGTCGTATTGGTACACCTATAGGCGGTACCAAAGTAGAGGATTGTAAAACTTTATTTGATGCCACTGATAAGTTCAGAAACCTGTATAAGGAGAAAACCCAGAATGATTGGAAGGACCGAAAAGATTTTGTGAAGGTAAGATTACGTAAAGAAAATAAAAATATCATCAAATGTCTTCTTATATTGTTATATTGCTGGACTGGATGGGGAAATATCCTATAAGTATCCTTCTAATATTATAAATGCGAAAGTTTGTGAGGATGGATGTGTATGTGTATGTTTGTTACTCTTTCACGCAAATACTACTGAACCGATTACAATGAAATTTAGCACACATATAGAGGGTAACTTGGATTAACACAAAGGATAGGTATTATCCCGGAAATCTCACAGGAACGGGAACTATGCGGGTTTTCTTTTAAAACGCGGCCGAATTTTTTTTTTGTGTGGTGTTTCTCAATGTTAGCCAGAAGGGCTTCTACATTTTAACGCGGACGCTTGGGTGAAATGAAGATTCACCCTGATAGCGACATGCGGGCGGGCGTCCCCCCGCCACGGGGATCTCGAACCTCGGCTTGGGCTGTCGCTTGAGTGGAGGAGGCCGGAAGGGCCCTAGTCGGACCAACGCGGGCGAAGTTGCGGGCGGAAAACTAGTAACCCATAAAATGATAAAAGGTGAACAGATGATGTTTTCAAAAATATACCACAATTCTTAGTCTAATGTATTTGTTTATTATTTTCATTTTAGGTGCCAGAAGCATATTACCCCATTGATATGGATTACGGTGAAGAAAAAATAAAGAAACTAAAAGTGGACAAGAACAGTAGCCTCCCAATGCCAGTGCAAAATCTCGTTAAGAGGATATTCGACGTTGACACCATGATAAAGACTCTGCTAGAGTTTGAGGTTAATATTTGACTTTTTTTTGGAAGGAAAAAAAAGTGAAGAAAATATTTCGCAGTGGGTCAAAAAAATTGCCTCAATTAATTAATTTGTTGGTTGAAATCTTTTTTTTATCACATTCAAGATAAAAACATAGAAATAATTTGTGGTTTTTTTATTGTTATTTCAGCTTGATACAGAAAAGATGCCTTTAGGAAAACTATCCAAGAAGCAAATTAAATCTGGATATAATGTTTTATCTAAGCTTCTTAGAAATATTCAGAATGGCAGGGCAAATAACAGTGAAATTGTAGATGCTACGAACAGGTGCGTTATTTGTTATTGATATTCATATTCCAGTGTAATAAATTTTAGATATCAATTGGTTGTTATTTGTTTATTTTTTTTTATAAAAATAATACTAGTTTTAACATTATTTCCCATTGCACATATCACTAGTTAACTAAAAACTAATGTATCCTTTTTTTAAAGGACTTAAAAAAATTTAATAAAAATTGCTTTTGACCATTTACACACGTATACATTATACAATATACATACAATACGGTCGACGTATCTTGTATTTTGTCGTCGTGTTTGTGTTGATATCTCGTCTTGAACTCAGTCAAGTATAAATATATTTTATTATGGTACTATTTCAGGTTTTATACTCTTATTCCCCATAACTTTGGTACGAATAATCCTCCGCTGCTGGACAGCGTAGACGCAATCTCCAATAAAATACAGATGCTTGATAACTTACTCGAAATTGAAATTGCCTATAGTCTTATGCAATCAGGTAAATTGGTTATTTGTGATGAGTATCTGTCCGCATTAAGTCTTTTATTAAGGGCATATAACTCTTTTCTGAGAATTCTTTTTAATTGTATTCAACATATATTTAAAAAAATGAGAATCTAAAAAAAAATATTTATTTTGATTTCTTGTAATATTTGTTCAAAATAATAAAGAACTTCGCATATATGTTATTCTTTTACAGATGTAAATAGCACTTGTCCAATTGAAGCTCATTATAAGAAACTGAAAACAGATATAGAGCCTATCGCCAAGGATAGTGAGGAATTCAAGATGATAAATGAATACATTAAGAACACGCACGGTTCCACGCACTCTAATTATAAACTCGAACTTCAAGAGGTATAAAGATTTTTAAAATGTTAGTATTAGTTAGTTAAAATGTAAGATAAATATAACACACATTTAGGTCCGGTTTCACGATTTGCTGGTGATGTTTGCGGAATTTTCATTTATTATTTGTCATGTTAACTGATGCATCAGATAATCAGAGCATGTCCAGAAGAAAGAAGAAGAATTTTATGACTTATTTAGTATCCAAAAGCATTTCTTTTATTTTTTAGGTTTTCAAAGTCGTGCGTGAAGGCGAAAAGGACCGCTTCGAGCCGTTCAGAAAGTTTGACAACAGGCGGCTTCTGTGGCACGGCTCCAGAACTACCAACTACGCTGGAATTCTCTCACAAGGTATAATATAAATCTAGAGTGTTTAAAAAGTACAAGTTGATTCCTTTTCTGCTTTGATTGTAAAAGCTTCAAAATTATTCGAAAAATACAAAATGTTACTGCTGTTACTTTTGTCCTACTTAAATGGCATATTGATAAGGTATTGTGCATTAAAAAAACTTACTTATTATTTTTCGTATGCAGGTCTTCGCATAGCGCCTCCAGAAGCGCCTGTGACGGGTTACATGTTCGGCAAAGGTATATATTTTGCTGACATGGTGTCCAAGTCGGCGAACTACTGCTGCGCAAACAGAGCCAGCTCCGTGGGTCTGATGCTGCTGAGTGAAGTGGCTCTTGGTGATATGTGAGTGGAAATAATAATTGGCTATATTTTCAGGCTAAATAGTCACTTATAATACCACAAGAGCTTCAAAATTCCATTCCCTCAAGGTTCCCTGCAAACAAATAAAGTCGTCAAGTTTTTCAGGAAAAATCACTCGCGCTTCGCGCTCGTGATTTTTTAACCTGAAAAACTTGACTCCTTCATTTGTTTGCAACGAACCTATCGGAAAATACCCGATAATTTTGAAGCTCGTGTGGTATTCGGGGGATTATTTTTCCGTCCCAAATGTCGGCCAATAATTTCACAATTGAATTCAACCTGTTTGACGTCAACGACCAGAGAAAATTTTCAAAAAATTATCAGTATAATACCATGTAGGTTGTACCACGTGACGTCGAATGGTGCAATTCTATTGGTCGATATTTGGGTCGGAAAAATAATCAGTAGAAAACAGTCTCATTAAAATTGCCAATGAAGTGTTGATTTCTATATATGTACTAAATTTGTAATTTGTACGCATTTATTTTGTTTGCAATGTTGCTTTTTGTATCATGCTTAAACTGCTTATAATCAAAGTATCTTACTCCGTATATCAGGCAATAGATATATCAGTATATTGAATTTTAAATATCTTGTCCATTAGGTACACAAAGTACTAATGACGATATTCTCTAAAAATAATTTAACAGGAAAGAGTGCATGAAAGCGGAGTACGTAACCAAACTACCGAGCGGCAAGAACTCAGTATGGGGCGTTGGTCGCACGCAGCCCGACCCAACCCAGAACAAGGTGCTAGACGATGGTGTTATTGTGCCCTTGGGAAAACCAATAGAGAACCGGGTGCAGTGCAAACTGCAGTACAACGAGTATCCTTTTACATAATTAGATCATTCCTGCTGTTGTGTGCTTTTGTTTCGAATGATTTTGCCAAAAACAAAGGAAGTTCTCAATTCAACTCTGTTTTTGGTGTATATAAAGTACATATTTGTGGGCATGGTAAACCTCTCTGGTAAATCGTATCTTCTATGGCTTAAATTAGCCTAGAACCAAGTCCTAAGTGGATGGGCAACATTGATAAAACATCTCAGTCTGGCAGGACTTGTCCATAAATAATAATAAATAATAATATTCTATTTGTAAAACTTGTTTATTGCATCTGCCCCATACCCAATAAGGTGACACGGAATTTGACTTTATACCTATTATTTCCTTAAGAACTATTTCAGATTTATCGTATACGACGTGGCTCAAGTTAACATCAAATATCTGTTGCAGATCAAATTTAGGTTTTACTAATACCAAAACAATTGTGTCACAATAATTATTGTATGTGTGCTATTGATTCGCCGTTACGATTCAAATATTTAAACCAAAATATATTTCAAATACTATTCAATTCTAATTGTTTGTGAAGTAAATTTACAAATACTTGTACTTGTGTGATGTCCCTATTTCTCTTCAGTTAAAGAGTGCCATAGGCGGTTTATTATGTAGTTTGTACGAATTGTTAAGTTTTGTTTAGTATTACCACAGAATACATAATAGTAGCTAAACGCTACAGAACGGACACTCTCCGCCTCCCGCCAAAATTAAACACTTACCTCACCCCGCACGATCAGACATAAAATGGTCCATATTTTTCCACAGGGACGATACGCAACGAAGATTGACAACATTAATCAAATTGACTTAAAGTAATTTTATTATTTTGGATTTGTGATTATCGTTTTTCGTAGAAAATGGTTAGATATTGTGCTGTTTACGGATGTATTTCATCAGAATAACGCGAATTTTTTTTTTACGCTAGTCAAAAATGTGCCAACCATAAAGCGTTAACACACACATTTGCAGTCTCTACAGTGTGACTGTCAAAACGATAATTTTGTATGGAGTGTCCGGGGTGTGGTATTACTATTAGGCGATCTTCACACTGCCCCGCATCATGCTGCATATTGCGTGTCGACGCACCTACGCGCGTTCCTGTGGGAGTGCAGATCTGCATCATCGTGCGGGTTTTTTGCGCACTCACGCGCGTAGGTGCGTTTGTAGATTCACGCACGGCGGCTCTCATTTATTCGCCGTTCTCTGTGGTGGTCGTGCAATACTGAGCATCACGACGCGCGGCACTGCGGGATTCGGTGTGCCATACCTTGCGTCTCGCCCCGCACCTACGCGCGGGGGTGCATGTTTCTCCGCGTGTATGCGCGTGATCCGCATGAACGCGCGTGGTTGCATTTTCAGTGTGTTGGACTGTGCGTGTTTTCTATACAAACGGAGATACTTACAAGTAACGTTAAACACGCAGTCACGCAACATGCAGCGTGGTGCGGGGCAGTGTGAAGATCGCCTTATGGCAGCAAAATCACAATATTACTGTATATGTAATAAGTGTTTTGGTTCTCTGAAGTTGTATTTCATTACAATATTTACATCAGTCAGAATCGACATTCGAAATCGAAAATTTAACAATAATTCCAAAAGTTTTCAAACTTCGGTCAAGTGAACATTGGGACGACAATAAATCTCATTTTGCAACCTTGTCCGCAGTCCGGAACATTGTTAAAATTGCAATTAAATGATTTTTTTGCTGTATGGTCGTGAAAAAAATTCCAAAAGTTCTGCAAACTTGGGGAAGTTTTCGATATAATATTTCATATCACGTATTAAATTTGCAACCAATCTAAGTGTACGGAACATTGTTAAAATTGTAATTAAATTATTTTTTGCTGTATGGTCGTGAAAAAAATTCCAAAAGTTCTGCAAACTTGACACAGATATCGGAAATATATACCGAACGGTTGTATAAATTTGCAACCTTTTTCGTTGACCGGAACATGTTTATTTATAATTCTTTTTAATTCGTGGTCATTTTTTCGAGTAACACCTTACCCGTCTCGAAATAATTACAAAAGTTTTGGAACTTGGTTGCAAACTTCGAAAACATCTTATGCATTTACAAATTAATTACATTTATTCAGTTTAATAAAATAAAAAAATTAATATTCAATATCAAAAGATGTTCCGTACACTGATATTGGTTGCAAATTTAATACATGATATGAAATATTATATCGAAAACTTCCCCAAGTTTGCAGAACTTTTGGAATTTTTTTCACGACCATACAGCAAAAAATAATTTAATTGCAATTTTAACAATGTTCCGTACTGCGGAGAAGGTTGCAAAATGAGATTTATTGTCGTCCCAATGTACCATTCACTTGACCGAAGTTTGAAAACTTTTGGAATTATTGTGAATTGATTGTCTTGACTGACTGGAGTAATTATGTAAATTGGAAATTGAATCTTTCAAATAATATTGTGAACGTGTTTTATTAATACAGTTGATTATGTTTTGTTTAATTTTTTTATGAATCTGTACTTAGATGATTCGATTATTATTATTAATTCCATAATTCTTAAAATTTCTGTGTTTTAATTAATATTTTTGGAAATAAAAAAAATGTTGTTTTATTTTACAAATATCATTAATATTTTTACTATAATAAAGATATGGAGAAATAATAAATTAATAACAATTATTATTGATAATAATTACTATCTTGTAACTATTATGATATTAGACTGTATAACCTGTATAAAAATTTGATAAATTTAATAATATTGTAATTTGTAGATAAATGATATGCTGTTATGAAAATAATACCTTCATTAAAATTTTTCTTTCCTCACAAACCTTAATAAGGTATTAATCACGTATTAATAATTATAATGATATAAAAAAAAAAATGGTTGCCTGTAAAGTCTGTTTTACGGGCGAAGATCGCGAAGATTTTACGTGACAACGTCTTTTTCTCGATCATAGTTGAGTGGGAGAGAGACGCAAGGCATTCGGCGGGCCTCTCTCTCGTTCGGTGACTCATCGTAACGTTACCGAGCGTTACACTTTTTCATAAGTGACTCCCAGCCGCAACCTAATTTAAGACGTTGTCACGTCAAAATAGCAGTCGGATTTGCCACGTACAGTGCGACACAAAAGAGATGACAAAAAATGAGGGCGCCACCGTCGCTCATATAGCAACACTGATACTGCGACGCAAGCGATCTTGATACTATAGAATAAAAATATAAAAAGTAATAAATACCGCGATTTAAAGTTGTTTCATTCATCATCGTGTAAATTTAAGACAAAAATACATTAGCATTTTAAATGACCTACCTAGGTCAAATTTTACTTAAATGTATTTGGAATTAGTTTATAAAAATCGGTCAAGCCATTTAGACTGCAGAGGCGCACATAGAATCAAATATACGAAAAAACAAACATACATACATACAGCTCAAACCTTAGATCATTAAGTAATGATCTAAGGCTCAAACACATTACCTTCCTTCTGGGTCCGTCAGGTAAAAAAAAACAAGGTGATTTGAAAACTACATATTTTTATTTATTTTTTGTAGATATTCTCCTTCTAAATAAATATAATTTTCATTTTTACTCCCTTGCTCCACTATCCTGCGTACTGTGCTTTCAGAAACCCCTATAACAAACAATTAAGATGAATAAAATAAAATAGTACATTTAACATATTTATTTAGTAGCTTAAAACTATTTTTTTTTATGTCGGAGGCCAAGACTCACTCTGGGTCCCTGCGCCACTCTAGTAAGTAGTAAGTAAGGATTCATAGATAGCTGTATGAAATAGTTATCACTATACTATTAATTAAGGCTGGTTGGATTGGATATAACTTCTTGACTCAAATTGTGCTGGTCGCACTATAAAAACTAGTTTTTGTTTTCATACAAATAACCTCAAATTAAATTTCAAAAACGTAATAATCGCCATAGATACGTACATTAAACACTCGTCACTAATGGAATATTCTATTTTACGTAGTACTGAGCAAAAATAAATGGAATCTCACCGGTATAATCTGCTGTACGTTTGTAAACGTTTTCCAAATATTTTTCTCGTTTTTCAGCTTGAAATTATGAGAAACACCGAATGAAAACTTTATATATGGCATCACGGACAACGCTACGTTTAACCTTTTTCATGATTTCTCCTTTTTTGAGTAAATTTCTTGTTCAAAATTACAATTTTATCTTAAGAATTCTCAACTTCACCAAAAAAACAACAAATTTTTATTCAACTTGACAGCTGCATTGAAAATTCAGGGTTGCCAGATAATGAAAAAAAAATTAGTTCCAAATTAATTAATTTCATCTCTTTTATGTCGCACTGTATGGGAGTTTAAAATTTTTAACAACTACAAAAAAAGGCGATGTCGCGGCCGGAGCGCACTGCTTTGTCGAATCGAAAATAATAGGTAATTAATTGATAATAGAAGCCCAACAATTAGTGTTAAAACAGCCGTCTGCGCTATGTTCTAAGAGTGAGGATAAGGAATAAAAATTTATTAAATTCTAGAACGAAACTCATTCTTGTTCTGTGTCAGAAACAGTAATGATTTATGGCAGCAAGCAAGTGGCAACACCGCCTGTCTTCAGTCAGACTTCAAAGTTCAAACATGGGTGTCAAATTGGTGTCAAATTGTCAAGAATTTGGCAAAATTGGCGCTAATTTTGTAGAAGGTAGTTAAAATAAAATTATAAAAATAATATAACGTTCTAATTTTTCTAATCGGATTATACTTGGTTCGAAAAAACCTATTCGCGTTTAAAAAGTATTGTGTACAGTTGTTTTTTATATAATACCTATCTAATGTTTAAATACCAAATTGACTACGCCAAGAGTAGTCGGTCAGAATGTAAATCGTGCAAAAAAAAGATTCTCAGCAATGAATTAAGGATTGCCTATATCTTTAAGGTAATGTTAATCAAAAATAAATAACTGCTTACTGCAAGTATATTTGGGTGATCAAACAAAAACACGGGCGCGGTAGTACCGTCTATTTCATTACACCTCACGAATTTCAGCTTAATCTATCTTTATTATTGGTAAAGTAGAGGTGAAGACTGATTGATTTTTAATATTTCCTTTTTATTTGACCTACATTTTAAGTGACAGATTCGTCTAGTACATTCAATTTCATAAGTTATATACTTCGTAAGTTAACTCGACACCCATTATCAAAATTTTAACATGTCTAAATGTCTTCATGTATTTACATCCTAATTATTCTTAATATGAACTTGAGAGTTAGTGGTGTTACATATATTTTAAATGTAATGGCCAGAAAACTTTATCTGTTTCAGACAAAAGGGATTTTTCTGCCACGTTGGAATCATGAAAGATGTTTTTTCAAAAACGGCAAACGCTTTGCACACTTTAGTGAATTTGAGAATTTTAACACTCTAAAGCCTCAAGATCAGATAAGAATTAAAGAGAACTTAGGTATTGTTTCTGTTTATTTTTTTACTAAGCTTAATCTCATTGATCCTGTAGTATATTGAATGCTTTTTATTGTAATTTGTTATATGCTATAAACATCTGTAATGCACATAATTAATATTTTGTAACTTTGCAGTTGATCCTAATGAGCAAAATAGTTATTGTGAAAATGATGAACGAAAAATTGTGCTCGATGATAGAGAGAAAGCTATTCTATCAGAGTTTTCTATAGAAAAAAGTAAAATATCCACTGCTGAATGTAGGATATGCGGCTTAAAAATAATTAAGGTATTTACATAGTTTGTGTGATTTTATGCATGGCTGTTTATGGATAACAACTTTCTATATTGAATTATTTATAAAGTACTGAATGTTACTTTTAGGATGACCTGAGGATTGCCAAAGTAGAATATTCAGTAGGGTATGAAACACCTAAATTCCATCATTTGTCATGCTTTTCAAATATAAGAAGCGACTTCAAATTTTCTGTGGGAGGGGAATATATGCCAGGATTTGAATTGTTGTCTGAAGCAGATAAGGAAAATGTCAAAGATTACATAAGGTAAATATATTTCATTTTAAGTTTTAGGTAAAGTTGTAACAAACATTCTATTATGTTAGAAACGAACTGTGTCGCGCTGTTTCACCCGGCGAATGAAACCGCGGATAAAATCAATTATTTCGATAGTTTCATCCAAATCTGTCCAATAATTTTTTCGTAAATGAGCAACAAACATACATCCATCCTCACAAACTTTAGCATTGATAATATCTTCAAAGAACGCGATAGTCATTCTATCAAATAGCAGATTCAACCAGATGACGGCGATATGTACATTATATTATTGGAAGTTGGTAGTCGAGTTTAACACATTTAATTTATTGGAAATTTTTCTTTCCTAGACCACATGTACAAAAACCAACCATGAAGCATAAGATTGTGCCCGAGCAGAACACTCTGCGGCGCGGCAACGACGAGGAAATAAGACTGCAAAATGAAACCTTTCACAAACATAAGAGAGCTTTACGTGCATTATCTAAAAATGAATTGGAAAATTTATGTCAAAGGAATAATACGAAATTTTTGAAAGGAACTGAAGAGGTAATTTCTTTGTTATCATAAACTAGCTGCGCTTCGCGGTTTCACCCGCGTGGCTCCGCTCCTGTTGATCTTAGCGTATTGATATAATATAGCCTATAGCCCTCCTCGATAAAGGAGCTATCTATCACCGAAAGAATTTTTCAAATCGGACCAGTAGTTCTCATGAACTACTGGTCCGATTAGCATGTTCAAACAAACAAACTCTTCAGATTTATAATACATATTAGTATAGATTAATAAGCAACTTGCCAAGCCCAGACTAATATTTTCTATGTTTAACATAAGTCGTAATATTTATACAATACTAGGTTTCCGCCCGCGGCTTCGCCCGCGCAGTCCAAGAAAAACCCGCATATTTCCCGTTCCCGTTGGATTTCCGGGATTGCGTCATTTTCCCGGGATAAAAAATAGCATGTCCTTTCTCGGGTATCAAAATATCTCCATACCAAATTTCATGAAAATTGGTTCAGTAGTTTAGGCGTGATTGAGTAACAGACAGACAGACAGAGTTACTTTCGCATTTATAATATTAGTATGGATAATATCCAGACGTGTTGGTTATCTTTAGTCTGCCAGTTGAACATTTATTGATTGAAATTATTTTTAACTGCTCCCATTTTGAATACCAAAGTTTAACAAATTTATTCTCGTCATCTCTTAATTATTGGTTCTGACATTATTGTTGGTTTCGTGGAAATGTTAAGGTTATTTGAGTTATTGACGAAGCTGGGCCGGGGCAACCTTGTAAAGTAAATTGGAATATAATGTAAGAGGGTTAGAACTTAGAACATAAAATATTTACCTAAATGTTTGCATGACTAGCTAATGTCTGACTTTGTATTCTTTAAACATTTTCCATAACAAAGGAAGAACATTTACTTGTAATGTTTGTTTTCTTCTTGTGAAAGTTCTATCCAACTTCAGCCAGCAAAAGATGTATGAAGCTTACACACAAGCGTTAACATGAATTTATGAAGGTAATACAAAGTAAT
>CAJQZM010041936.1:0-11767 GCA_907164665.1 Colias nastes | reverse complement strand
AGACCCCATACCCAACACCGTCAACATATAATTTCAGAAAAATGACACCAAACACAGAAAAACTTTCCAGTCGGTCGACTATGCAGGAGCAGACCTGACACGAAAAAAAAGGGAGGGGGCTGAGCCCCCTCCCCCGCCATGGCCATGAAGCGTCAGATCAGAAATCGACGCTCGCGGTGCCGCCGACGAAGAATGGCGAAGCAACATAATAGGTCGAGCTGCCTGCTGCGATCTTGCTACCGTAGACACCTGTGGTGGCTTTACCGTTGGCGGTCACGCCATTCACAAAACCAAGGTAGTGATTGTTCGTGATGTTCTGCAGGTTGAGCTGCAGGACCGGGTTTTTCATGAAGCCGAAGCTCCTGAAGCGATAGCCGGCATGGACATCCATCGTGACGTAGCTCGGGATCGAGGTGTCGTTGTTGAACGTGGAATACTGCTTGCCAACATATTTGAGAGCAAACCCGCTGAACAGATGCCCGTCATCGTAATCGAGGTTGAAAGCGACCTGTTGCTGCGGGGTCTGAGGGGCGAACTTGCCCTTGCTCCGCACATAGTCGCTACCACTCCCGGCGGCGACATTGCTGTCGGTACGCGCATTGATGTACTCGGCCGAGATATACGGGCGCAAATGGTAGAGGATCGGGCGTGTACCGATTTCGAAATCGACGCCATCGGCATGCGAACCGCCGCCATTGATGCTTTGCGAGTAATATGACCCGTTAGGGAGCACGACAGTCTGTGAGTAGAGACGGTTCGTGAAGTTGTAATGGAAGTAGGTGATCGTGCTGTTGAACAGCGATCCCTGATAGCGAATGCCGGCTTCTTCGGAAATCGAGATTTCCGGCTTCTGGTTCGGGTTGGCTTTGGTACTGTAACCGACACCCTTCGTATACGTGCCGGCGTCGTACAGCGACGTATTCATTGGAATACGGAAGTTGGTGGTGCCCGATGCGAAAAGCTGGAATTCATTATTGATCTTGTATCGAATCGACGCAGCAGGAAGCGGCTCGCTCCAGCTCCCGTTGATATAGGGGCCGGTTGAGGTATTCGGCAGGAAATTATGTCCCTGACGCTGGATCATCGCATATTTCAGTCCGCCTTCGAGCGTCAGACGATTGTTCAGCAGTGACAGGGAGTCATCAATGAACAGCGTATGAATGCGCGTCTGGGTCAGGGTATTGCGATATTGCGCAGTCACGCCGTTGGAAAGAACAAGGTTCGGGCCGCCGCCATATTCGTCATAAGGCTCGCCCGTTGCGGGGTTGACCAGGCTATAGGGCGAGGTCTGGATCTGTTTGGAATATTCGAACCAGTATCCGACCATCAGGCGGTTCGCCCCCGTATGAAGTGCCAGCTTGGTCACAGCACCGGGGCGGAACGTCTGCGTATTGGACGGATTATAAAGCAACAGGCTCTTTGTGTTCGACGGATTATATTGGCCGATCGAACTCGAAAGGGTCTGCGCGCCGTATTGTTGGCTGCTCAGGCTCTCATTATAGGCACCGCCACCATTGCCGTTACCATACCAGAAATACGGTGTCTCGGTCAGGGTCAGATGATCGGTCAGAGTAAACGTCGACGGAGCGCTGGCGTAGATATTTGTAAAAGGATTGGGATGGAGCTTGTAATAGTTCGCGCTTGGGCTTTTGGGGTTCCACTTTGATTCGTACGTATAGGTCGTCCCGTATTTCTGCCAGTTTGCGAGAGACATAGAGGGGAAGAGCGTGCTGTCGCTCTGATTGCCGACAATGGCCAGCGCAATACGGTTCCCCTGCCCCCACTCGTTGACCCATTTCGTCTCACCGTGCAGCTTCTTCTGCGCACCGGGTCCGCGCCATGAATCTTCATGGGCGGCTGAAAAGGATATGTAGCCTTTGAGATGGGTAGTGCCGATACGACCGGTGTCGACACGGCCGAAAATCCTGCGCGAATTATAGCTGCCATATGTTCCGTCGACATGACCGCTAAACTTGTCGGTCGGGTCGAGCAGATACATATTCACGGCGCCGCCCGAGGCACTGATATGCGGGCTGTCCAGATCGGCCGATCCCTGCTCGACATTGATCGTTCGCAGGTTCTCGGAATCGACGATCTCCTGCGGATAAACGGCGTAGTTGCCGATATCGTTAATCGGGAAGCCTTCAAGCGTGAATCCGATCTGACTCGCATTGAGGCCACGCAGGGTCAGATTGCCGCCATTGAGGCCGAGAGGATCTACCGACGTCGTGTTCACGCCCGGAAGCATCGCAATAAGCTGCATCGGGTTGAGTCCCGGCGTCTGCTTGGCGATGAATTCCTGCGTAACCGTCGAACGCGACTTAGCAGCATCTTCATGCACCATCATACCACCGCCCGGTGACGTATGACGGCTGGCGCGAACCTGCACTGTCTCGCTTCGCGCAGCATCCGTTGGCGCAGTAGACCCCATCATGGATGGACCGTCATCACTGACAGAATGCCGCTTACCGGAAGTCGACACATGCTGCGCATCGGGATTATTCTTCTTCCCCTCCTGCGCCTGGGCAATCGACACCTGCAGGGCAAGGAGAGACGTCGCACAAAGACAATAACGAGCTCTGAAACGCATTATTTTTCCTGAAATCGGTACTGGAATGATAACGAATTTTATTGGGTACTCACGGTTTCTAGCATGGTTCGTTAAAAATCGTTATGAAATTTTGATGACGATACGAACCGAGTTTTCGGTTTCATTTCAGTTACATAAGTAGGAAGACAAGAATTGTGTGATGAAAAGATCAACCGACAAACGTTAATGTCTTTTCATGGAGTAAGACGCTTACGTACGCTTTTTACGCCCGTTCCGTAGTATCCGAGACAATTCGCAAAGGCACGATATTGTGCCCAGTTCCGATAAAAGAGCTTTGCGGGAATTCCTGAACAGGAATGTTGCGGCTTTAAACGAAATTTTAGCGTGATGCCGGCGAGCAGAAGTTCTGCACAAGCTGCCGATACTGCGGCGCCCATGACACCCTCAAACGCCGCGCAACAATATCAAAGCGGGCGAATCGGATGCTCGGCGTCATCGAAACACTTTCCGCATTTCACCCCCCCCCCCCCCCCAACTTAGAGGCGCTCACGCTTCGTTCCTGAAGCAAGCACAGTTACGACGAGTGGATACATCGAACCTCGGACTGTACAGCCGGACTGACGGCCGTCACTGCCCGTTCATCCGCCAGACAATCAACGTGGATCGGTACAAGGGTGAAAACACGCATCGTGCCCGCTGCATGTGCAAAGGAACAGATCTGAGCGTGAGCCGTCAGCAACAACCAAGCGCACGAGAAGAGAGAGCGCAAATGCACGCGACGGGCGAACGCTGACATAAGGCGCAAAAGACGCGCTCAATCAGGGCACTTTCACACAATCAGGAAAAGCACTTTTCGCACAGATCGAGTGCGTATGCATTCCTGAGAGCAGTATTTTCATTTTCAGGAAGCAAGGCTGGCTGGGGGACCTGGATTCGAACCAGGGCTGACCGGGTCAGAGCCGGTAGTTCTACCGCTAAACTATCCCCCAGCATCTTTGCAGAAGCTGTTTGCCTTGCGGTGGCGGTGAATTAGCACCCTCCCCCACCCCCTGCAACCCCCCCTTCAGGCATTTTTTTTCACAAAACTGACACTGCGCGCTCACAAAGCCCTTGCTGCACCCTTCTCAGATCAGCACATTGATTTTGACACAAGATTTCCGGCGCGTTCGGACTGAACAAAGGGGGGGACGAATATGGGCTACAGCCAGAGCGATGCGACATCGTCCCTGTCTCACGATGCCACGCCGCGCCATTTTGCTGCGCTCGATCTCGGCACCAATAACTGCCGTATGATGATCGCCAGGCGCAGCGGACACGGCGTGCAGGTGCTCGACCGTCAGAATCGTATGGTCTGCCTGGGTGAAGGACTTATCCAGACCGGAGAGCTCAGTGTAAATGCGATGGATCGTGCCGTGCGTACGCTCGAAGGCTACGCTGCCCGCATGGAGGGGCTGCCGTTTCTTCAGGTCAGGGCCGTTGCCACTGAGGCGTGCCGTAGAGCGATGAACCGGGAGTCCTTTCTCTCACGGGTCAAGCAGCAGACGGGCCTCTCGCTTGAGATCATTTCTCCGCGTGAGGAAGTCGAGCTGGCAGTCGAAGGTTGCCGAACCCTGCTCCATCGTGACCGCGGCAGTAATCAACGCGCAATCGTATTCGATATAGGCGGAGGATCGACCGAAATCGCCTGGCTGCGCCTCGATCCGGAGTCTCATGAGCATGAGGTGGTGGGGCTGGTAAGCCTGCCCTATGGTGTCGTTACCCTGTCCGAGCAGTTCGGCCGTTCGCGCAATGCAGGGGCAAGATCCGATAGCGCGGCGCATTACGAAGATATGGTGCGCCTTGTGCAAGAGCCTCTTCTTGCGTTCGAGCGCGTCCATCAGATCGGGCGCGAAATGCAGCGCGGTGCCGTACAGATGCTTGGAACCAGTGGTACGGTCACGACACTTGCAAGCATGGCGCAGAATCTCCCGCGTTACAGCCGTCACGCGGTCGACGGATTCACGCTCACGTCGCGCGCGGCTCATGATGCTATCGGTCTTGTGCGACAGTCATTTGCAGGCGGAGGAGACCGCCCCGTCGGTCTTTCGGCCGACCGACAGCATTTCATGCTGCCCGGCTGCGCAATTTTCGACGCGATTCACCGTCTGTGGCCGTCGGAGCAGATCACCGTGGCCGATCGCGGCCTGAGAGACGGGATGGTTGCGCGCATGGCGCTGCAGGCACGCCACTCACGCTTGTCTGGAGCCGGAGAGGCGACACGTCGTCCTCCCCCGTCGCGGCGGCATCAGACGAATTATCGTGGCCATCCGGCATCGTCTTCCTTTATGGGACGGGCATGAGCAAAGACAGTGACAAACGCGGCCGCAAAAGCGGAAAGACAACCGAGAGACGCATCCCCGGCAAGGCTCTCAAGAGTTCGGCAGCACCGGGTGAGACAGATAGCGCTCTCGATGGCAGCTCCGTGCAGACCGCGCGTAACAAGACCATCATGCTGCGCACCGCACGCGGCCGATCGACAGCCCAGCAACGCTGGCTGAACCGACAGCTGAACGATCCCTATGTTGCAGCGGCGCGCAAGCAGGGCTGGCGGTCACGCGCAGCTTTCAAGCTGATCGAGATCGACGACCGGCTCAAGCTGATCAAACCGGGTATGAAGATCATCGATCTGGGTGCTGCCCCCGGCGGATGGACGCAGGTCGCCGTCAAGCGTGGTGCCAGTGCCGTTGTCGGGCTCGATCTGCTTCCGGTCGACCCGGTGAGCGACGCCACGATCATCGAAGGTGATTTAACCGATCCGGAAATGCCTGCACGACTGATCGAGCTTCTGGGCGGTCCTGCCGATCTCGTTCTGTCGGATATGGCGCCCAACACGACAGGCCATGCCCCGACAGATCATCTGCGCATTATGGGCCTTGCCGAAGGCGCGCTCGATTTTGCGATGCAGGTTCTGGCACCCGGTGGCGGTTTTGTCGCCAAGGTGTTCCAGGGCGGGTCGGAACGTCAGATGCTCGAACCGATGAAGCTCGCATTCTCCAGCGTTCGTCATCTCAAACCCCCTGCATCGCGCAAGGAGTCGAGCGAACTCTATGTGGTGGCGACCGGATTTCGCCCCGATCGCCTCAAGCAGGACTGAAGAACGTCCTGCCGATCCCCTGACGATTGCTTATTCGGCGACATCCCACAGCCAGGCGGCACCACGCACGCCTGAGCTGTCGCCATGCTTGTTGCGCACGATCGGTGTCGTGCAGGTGGGGGTGATTACATGACGGGCGAGAAGCGGCGGTACACGCTCATAAATGCTGTCGAGATTCGACACGCCACCACCCAGCACGATGATATCGGGATCGAGGAAGTTGATCGCCATGGCGCAAGCGCGTGAGAAACGATCCATGTAACGGTCGAGCGCACCGATAGCGGCAATATCGCCATTGGCCGCAGCCTCTTCGATACCGGCTGTGTTGTGATGTCCGACGCCTTTCCAGTCCTTGGCCAGTTCCGGCCCGCACAGATAGCGCTCGAGACAACCTTCATTGCCGCAGAAGCATTTGGGCAGCGGGAACTCTTCAAGTCGCGTCCAGGGCAAGGGCGTATGACCCCACTCACCTGCAATGCTGTGACGACCGCCGATCACCTTGCCGTCCACGACAATGCCTGCCCCCATGCCCGTGCCGATAATAATACCGAACACGGTGCGATTGCCTGCACCTGCCCCATCGGCCGCCTCGGACAGTGCGAAGCAGTTCGCGTCATTCTCGACACGAACGGAGCGGTTCAGGGCACGATCGAGATCGATGCCGAAAGGCTGGTTATTGAGCCATGTCGCGTTCGCGTTCTTGATCAGGCCGGTTTCGGGGGAGATGGACCCCGGAATGCCGATACCGAGCGTCGAGCTGAGCTGGCCGGGCGCGGCGAGATGAGACGCGACACTGCCAAGACGCTGATCAACACTGGCAACCAGATCGCGCACTGCAATCACAGCGTCTTCGTAAATTCCCGGGTTCGGAACGCGTTCGCGCAGTTTCAGATCGCCTGCGCGATCGAGAACTGCGATTTCGATTTTCGTCCCACCGAAATCGATGCCGAGGCGATAATCAGCCATCTCATGCCTTACTGATGTTGCTTCTGAAAACTGCGGCGCATGTTGCGGACGAATACGGTCCGAGTAAAGATCTATCGGTCGCACAGCGCGCAACCTTGAAACACATAGGGCCGTGCGCGCATAGTCCCCACCATGACGACCTCCGCTTCAGAAACCCTGCTCGATGTGCGCGGCATGGCATGCCCGCTTCCGGTGCTGCGCGCGCATCGAAGCCTCAAAACCCTTCCGTCAGGCGCTCGCCTGCGCGTTCTCGCAACGGACCGGGCCAGTGTCGCCGAATTTCAGGCATTCTGTCGCGAAACGGGGCATGCTCTGGTTGCCTTGTCCGAAGAGGGCGAGACGCTTTCCTTCGTGATACGTCGCAAAATGGACACAGCTGTGGCGGCGACTGTCACGGAATAATCATAGTCGTCTCTTCCTTGGGCTTGGATAATGGAGTGCAACGGGTTATCCCTCCATCCCATCGCGCCGTCGCTTATGGCGGCAATTTTCCGAAACAGCGGAGCGGGACGGCAGTTACGGCATGGATGCACAGCTATCACAGCTCTCTTTCGAAGATGCTCTGTCTGAGCTCGACAGGATCGTTCGCGGTCTGGAGAGCGGCCAGATGAAACTCGAGGACGCCATCAGCGCCTATGAACGCGGGGCTGCCCTGCGCCGCCATTGTGAAACAAAACTCTCGGAAGCCGAAATGCGCGTACGCGCCATCACCCAGCGTGACGGCACAACCGCTACGACGCCTCTTTCCGAGTTCGACGAGAATTCTGGCGGAAAAGCCCAATGACGACCACCTCACCTCATCTAACAGCCTCGCCAGAGGCACTGGCCAAGTCGCTCGGCACGGCGGCGAAGGCGATCGAAGCCATGATCGATCGCCTTCTGCCCATGGTGAAAGGCGACGAATCGGTTCTGATCGAAGCGATGCGCTACGCTGCCCTTGGCGGCGGCAAGCGTTTGCGCGGCTATCTCGTTACCGAAATCGCCTCGATTTTCGGCGCCGAGCCTGAAGGGGCGCTGCGTGTAGCGGCTTCGGTCGAGATGCTTCACGCCTATAGCCTGGTGCATGACGATCTGCCCGCGATGGATGACGACGATCTGAGGCGCGGCCAGCCCTCGACGCACAAGCAGTTCGATGAGGCGATTGCCATTCTGGCGGGCGATGCACTTCAGACATCGGCTTTCGAGATCCTGGCCGATGAAGCAACGCATTCGGACCCGTCCGTGCGTATCGCGCTCGTCGCCGCCCTCGCCCAGGCATCGGGTGCGGCCGGAATGGTGGGCGGTCAGGTGGTCGATATACGCGGCGAAGGTAAATCCCTCCCGCTCGATCAGGTTCGTCGCCTCCATGCCCTGAAGACGGGCGCCCTGATCCGTTACGCTGCCGAGGCCGGCGCCATTCTGGGCGGCGCCACACGCGTGCAGCGCGATGCGATCATCGCTTACGGGCGCGATATCGGTACGGCTTTCCAGGTCGCCGATGACGTGCTCGACACCACAGCAAGCGCCGAGGAACTCGGCAAGACTGCCGGCAAGGACGAAGCCGCCGGAAAATCCACCTATGTCTCCCTGCTCGGGATCGATGGCGCACGGGCGGAAGCCGCACGTCTCGTCGAGCAGGCCACACAGGCCCTGAATTCTTTCGGGACCGAAGCAGCCGCGCTCAGAGCCCTGGCACACTACATCGTCGAGCGCAGGAATTAAGAGAATGAGCGATACCACCAAACCGAACAACGCTTCGTCGATCCCGACAATGGGTCGTTTCCCTCATCTCGACCGGGTCGTCATTCCCGCCGATCTGAGAAACTTCTCGACCGATCAGCTCAAGCAGCTGGCCGAGGAACTACGCTCCGAAACGGTCGATGCCGTTTCCACCACGGGCGGGCATCTCGGTGCCTCACTCGGTGTGGTCGAACTGACCGTGGCCATGCATGCGGTGTTCAACACGCCAGACGACCGCATCATCTGGGATGTCGGCCATCAGGCCTATCCGCACAAGATCCTGACCGGTCGTCGCGATCGTATCCGTACGCTGCGTCAGCCTGAAGGTCTGTCGGGCTTCACGCGCCGGTCCGAGAGCGAATACGACCCGTTCGGTGCCGCTCACTCTTCCACCTCGATCTCGGCAGGCCTCGGCATGGCGGTCGCGCATCATCTGCGCGCCACCGACGATCCGTCGTTCGAAGAGCGCAATGTGATTGCCGTCATCGGCGACGGCTCGATTTCTGCCGGTATGGCCTATGAGGCCATGAACAATGCAGCCGTTGCAGGTCCGGGCGCCAAGCGCCTGATCGTGATCCTCAACGATAACGAGATGTCCATCGCTCCGCCGGTCGGGTCGATGTCGAACTACCTGTCGCGTCTCATGACGTCGCGCCAGTTCCTCAGCCTGCGCGATCTTGCAGGCAAGCTGGCCAAGCGCCTGCCTGCCGGTCTGGAACGCACGGCCAAGCGTGCCGACGAGCTGACGCGTGGCCTGATCACAGGTGGCACGTTGTTCGAGGAACTCGGTTTCTATTATGTCGGCCCGGTCGATGGCCATGATCTGAACCAGCTCGTACCGATCCTGCGCAACCTGCGCGATACGGATGAAGGCCCGGTCCTGCTGCATGTCATCACCGAGAAGGGTCGCGGCTACAAGCCCGCCGAATCGGCTGGCGACAAATATCACGCTGTGAGCAAGTTCAATGTGGTGACGGGCGAGCAGAAGAAGGCGCCTGCCGGCCCGCCGAGCTATACCTCGGTCATGGCACGCGAATTGCTGCGTCGTGCGGAAACAGATGAGCGCATTACCGCCATCACCGCCGCCATGCCCTCGGGCACAGGTCTGGACAAGTTCGCCCAGAAGCACCCGGAACGCTTTTTCGACGTGGGTATTGCCGAACAGCATGCCGTGACCTTTGCCGCCGGCATGGCATCAGAAGGGCTGCGCCCGTTCTGCGCCATCTACTCCACCTTCCTGCAGCGCGCCTACGATCAGGTCGTGCATGACGTCGACCTGCAGAACCTGCCGGTTCGTTTTGCGATCGATCGTGCGGGGCTGGTCGGTGCCGACGGCGCGACCCATGCAGGGTCGTTCGATCTGAACTACCTGTGCTGCCTGCCGAACATGGTCGTCATGGCACCGAGCGATGAAGTCGAACTGACCCATATGACGGCAACGGCATGCATGTACGACGCCGGTCCGATCGCCTTCCGCTATCCGCGTGGCGGTGGCACCGGGCTCGACCTGCCCGAACAGGGTGAAGTGCTCGAAATCGGCCGCGGTCGCATCGTGCGTGAAGCAACACGTCAGCCCGGCACAAAGTCCGGCGTTGCCATTCTCTCGCTCGGCACGCGTCTGACCGAATCCCTCAAGGCAGCCGATCACCTTGCTGCTCAGGGTATCGCCGTGACGGTCGCCGATGCCCGGTTTGCCAAGCCCATCGACACGGATCTTGTCGAGCGCCTTGCGCGCGAACATGACGTGCTGATCACGATCGAAGAAGGCGCAGCGGGCGGCTTCAGCAGCCTCGTTGTACGTCATCTGGCCGAGACGGCACTGCTCGATCAGGTCCGGTTCCGCCCGATGGCGCTGCCTGACAGCTATATCGACCACAACCTGCCGGAAGTGCAGTATGACGAAGCCGGGCTGAATGCGCCGCAAATCGTCGCGACCGCGTTCTCCGCGCTCGGTGCGCAGACTGCCCAGCAGACGGCTTGATGGCCAAGAAGCGGGCTGACGTCCTGTTGGTCGAGCGCGGCCTCGTCGAGAGCCGCGCTCGCGCACAGGCCCTGATCATGGCGGGACTTGTTTTCAGCAAGGACCGCCGCATTGCCAAGGCGGGCGATATGCTTGCCGAGGATGCCGCGCTCGATCTGCGCGGTCAGGACCATCCCTGGGTATCGCGCGGGGGGCTCAAGCTCGATCACGCGCTGAGCCATTTCGGCCTGGATCCGAAAGGGGCAACAGCGATCGATGTCGGTGCCTCCACTGGCGGTTTCACCGATGTGCTGCTGACCAACGGTGCTGACAAGGTCTACGCCGTGGATGTCGGCCACGGCCAGCTCGCCTGGAAAATCCGTTCTGACGAACGCGTTGTGGTCATGGAAAAGACCAATGCACGTACGCTTGACGCCGCTCTTGTTCCCGACCCGGTCTCCGTTGTCGTGTGCGATGCCAGCTTCATCGGGTTGCGCACGGTGCTTCCTCCTGCCCTGTCGCTTTGCCAGCCCGGTGGCTGGGCCGTCGCGCTGATCAAACCCCAGTTCGAGGCCGGACGGGCGGAAATCGGCGCCAAAGGCGTCGTGCGCGATCCCGACGTACATGAACGTGTCTGTGCGGAGATACGCGCCTGGTGGGAAGGGCTCGAAGGCTGGGACGTTCTCGGTATCGAAGCCAGCCCCATTACCGGCCCTGAAGGCAATCGCGAGTTCCTGATCGCGGCCCGTCGCACCTGACCCTAAGCACAAGTAAGACGGGCTAAGGGTATTCAGCCTTCGTCCGAGAGTGAGGCGGACCTCATCCCCAGCCCGCCTGATTTTCCTGTCACAGAGGCAGCAACGCTTTCCCATAGTGGTTTTGCTTGCTTTCCCGGTGCTCATTCGTGATAGAGCACCCCCATGTCCGACATCTCGACCACACTCGACCTGAACGAGCAGGAGCGCGCGCGCATCCTCGCCAAATCCGCCCTGTTTGCCCCGCCTCCGGCTGTCCTGCCTGACGGGCGACGCGACCTAGTCGGTCTGTCGCGCGAGGAGCTGATCGCTGAAATGGCCGAATTCGGCGAAAAGCCCTTTCGCGCCAAGCAGCTCTGGCACTGGATCTATCATCAGGGTGCCACAGATTTCTCCCGCATGAGCAGCATCGCCAAGCCTCTCCAGGCACGACTGGCCGAACGCTATGTCGTTGGACGCCCGGCCACCAGCCTGGAACAGACATCGAGCGACGATACGCGCAAAGTCCTCTTCCGTTTCCGTGATGGTCAGGAGGCCGAGACCGTCTACATCCCCGACCGCCGTGAGGACCGGGGCGCCGTCTGTATCTCGTCACAGGTAGGCTGCACGCTGTCCTGCACGTTCTGCCATACCGGCACGCAGAAGCTTGTGCGCAATCTCGGTGCGGCAGAGATCGTCTCGCA
>CAJQZM010041932.1:0-10442 GCA_907164665.1 Colias nastes | reverse complement strand
GGGGGCAGGCGAGCGTACACCGTTCTTCAGATTACTATCTCGATATTACCCATAAAGATGCCAATAAAGGGTTCGCCGCCAGGGCGCTTGCCGAGCGCATGGGCATTCCCATGAGTGAGGTTGCGTGCATCGGAGACATGTCCAATGATGTGCCGATGCTCAGTATTGCCGGGCTCGGAATCGCCATGGGCAATGCCGGTGCCGAGGTAAGCGCACATGCTCATGTGACGACAGAACGCAACGATGCCGATGGCTGGGCCCATGCCATGCAGCATTACGTTCTGCCACGAGCCCCCGGCGCAGCCTGACAGGAAGGATTGAGAATATGAGTGGACATGACGTAACCTCGGCCCGTCTTGTGGTCCTTGAGGATGGCGAAGCCGTTGCACGCAAGATGGCACAGTGGCTTCTCGATCAGGCGCTTGCTAAGACAGAGGGTCAGTTCGTTATCGCGCTGTCTGGCGGCTCGACGCCCAAGCGGCTGTTCAAGATCATGGCCGAGCCGGCTTACGCTGCGCAGTTTCCCTGGCGCCGCACGCAGATCTTCTTCGGTGATGACAGGCATGTGCCTTTCACCCATGACGACAGCAATTACCGCATGACGAGCGAGATCCTGATCGATGAGGTCGATCTCCCGCCGGAGAATGTCCATCCCATCCCAGCCGACGGCACGCCCGAGCACGATGCGGCTCTCTATCAGGCGGCTCTGCAGGATGTGTATGGCAGCCATCACCTCATTCCCGGTCAGCCGCTTTTCGATGTGGTCATGCTCGGCATGGGGCCGGACGGGCATACGGCATCGCTCTTCCCGCGTCAGCCGATCCTGAAGGAACGCGAGAAATGGGTCGCCGCCTGTACGCCCGATAATGCACCCCATGATCGCGTGTCGCTGACTTATACGGCAATCAATTCCAGTCGTGCCGTGGTGTTCCTGGTCGAGGGAGCAGGCAAAGCGGAAATGCTGGCGCGCGTCCGTGCGGGCGATCCGGAGCTGCCAGCCTCTCACATCACTTCGGAAGGTGAGGTCATCTTCCTGACAGACAAGGCAGCGGCAGGGGATCTGGCTCATGGCTGAGAACAGCGCACAGGACGCTGCGGCGCGCGTGGCGGAACTCAAACGCAAGGCGGCGGTCCATGCCATTTCCTATATCGAGGATGGCATGGCGGTCGGTCTTGGAACGGGCAGCACAGCCAAATTCATGATCGACGCGCTTGGCGAGCGCGTCCGTCGTGAAGGGCTGAAAATTCGCGCGATTCCGACATCGGAAGCGAGCGAGGCGCAGGCGCTGAGCCTGAATATCCCCATCACGAATTTCGCGGACGATCCTTATCTCGATGTTGCGATCGATGGCGCCGACGAGGTGCAGATCGGTTCGCTCTTCCTGATCAAGGGGCGTGGAGGTGCCCTGCTGCGTGAGAAAATCGTTGCAGTATCCGCGCGCAAGTTCATCGTGATCGTGGATGAGAGCAAGCTCGTGACCGATCTCGGCACCCATATGCCGGTCCCTGTGGAGATCATCCCCTGGGGTTGGGAGCGTGTGGAGAACCTGTTGCGCAAGACCGGCGCGAAGACGTGCATACCCCGTCGCAATGACGACGGATCGCTCTACATGACCGATAATCACAACATCATCATCGATTGCGATTACGAGAAGATCGACGATCCGCGCGCTCTTGCCGATCTGGTTATTTCGATCACCGGTGTGGTGGATCATGGACTGTTTCTCGATATCACTTCCGAGGTTCTCGTCGCCGGGGCTTCGGGACTGCAAAGGCTGACAGCATGAGCGAGATGACGAAGAAGATCGCACCCGGGCTGTTTGTCGTCATGGGTGTGTCTGGCTGCGGCAAGACGACCGTTGCCGAGGGGCTGGCGGCTCATTTCGGCTGGCCGTTTCAGGAAGGGGATGATCTCCATCCCAGAGCCAATGTCGAGAAGATGCATAGCGGCACGCCGCTGGACGATGCGGATCGCGCACCCTGGCTCCAGATCTGCCATGAGTGGTTGCGCATGCATGAGGCGACCGGAGGGGTGCTGACGTGTTCGGCCCTCAAGCGCAAGTATCGCGATACGCTGCGTCAGGGGCTGAAAGTCACGTTCGTCTATCTCGAGACAAGCGAGCTGACTATTGCAGAACGCCTGAAGCATCGCCTCGGGCATTTCATGCCGCCGTCATTGCTGCCAAGCCAGCTTGCCACGCTGGAGCCCCCGGGCTCGGACGAGAATGTCGTCGTTGTGGATAGTGCAGGTACGCCGGAAATCGTCATGGCGGAACTGATCAAGGAAATCGAAGCCCGCGCAGTCTAGGGTCTGGCTCCTTTGTGGGTCGATCCGGTCCTGTGCGCTGGATCGATCCAAAGAAGGGCGTGGTTTGATATCCCCGCTCATCAACAGCTTATGCACATCCTGATCCGCAGAGTTGTTCCTCGAATCTGGGGATAACTCGCGCTTCGTTATCCCGTCCCAAGTGCCCGCTGTTTCATCGGATACGGACTTCTGCCCGATTTCGCCCGCAGCCTGACCGAGCGTCATGTCGTTACAGACGTCGAGTCTGAGGGATGACGGGCATAGGGATGACGAGCATTATGAATTCTGCCGGACAAGTTGCGCGGTTTCTTTCCCTGTCAGCTGTCGCATTGACCCTGACACTGTTACCGGGATGCAGGCACCGCCATGTAAGCCAGGACGATGCGGAGCCACCTCCGCCCCCTATGCCTGTCGTAGCCCCGGCCCCCGCTGCAGCGATGAGCATTCGGTTTTCTCGCCGCGCCGTAAGCCAGAAGACGGGGCAGGGGTTCATGGCCTATGAACACAGGCTCGATCTTACCGTACCCGATGCGCTGGTCGGGGCTCATCTCGATGCGGCACGCTCGGCTTGTGCAACGGCGGATGCGTGCGAACTCGTTTCGGCGAATGAGAACGCAAGCGATCTGGGGCAGGGTATTTCACAGCATTTTGCCCGTATTGCCGTGCGTTTACCCCATGATCGTGTGGAAGCATTTCTAAAAGCTGCCTCAGCACCATTACCGGGCGAGAAAACCCGCGATATCGTCACGCGTGAGGCGATGACGAACGAAACCGATCTGCGTAACGAGGTCATGGATGTGGACCGCCGCCTGGCCCAGATGACAGCCTATCGCGACCGGCTGGAAGCGCTTGAAGCCCAGAGCGCCGGTCGCACGGACGATCTGATCAAGGTCGCCAAAGAGCTGTCCGAAGTGCAGTCTTCGCTTGAAGATACCCAGAAAGAGAAGAACGGGCTGGCAAAGCGTATCGATACCGAGAGAGTGGATGTCAGCTACGAAGGGGCCCGATCGTCCTCTACGCCTGTGCGACAGAGATGGAACGAGAGTACCCGGATTTTCATGGAGACGCTGGGCGATGTCTGGTTCTTCCTGATCCAGGCCCTGGTATGGGCGCCACTCGTTATTCTCGGGCTCTATCTGGTGCGCCGCGCGATCAGGAAAGGCTGGTTCTCCCATTCCTGAAGCGCGCGCGAAGCTGTGGCGTGCTCAGGGAAACGTGAGGGGGCGAACCCTTGCGGCCCTCGGACGTCAGTGCCGATATCGAAGATTAAACATTCTGTAATCGGTGCGAGGTCTGCATAGTGAATCTGACAAACAACACGCATAGCCGACCAGACCGTATGAAAAGCCACGGCAAGCCGATTGCAACCGATATTCCTGCACGTCTCGACCGTTTGCCATGGTCACGTTTCCATATGCTCATCGTCGTGGCTCTGGGTATCACCTGGATCCTCGACGGTCTGGAGGTAACGATCATCGGCTCGCTTGCGCCCTCTCTGGAGCGCAGCGACACGCTCGGTCTGTCGCCCGACGGGATCGGTTTTGCGTCTTCCGCCTATGTGGCCGGTGCCGTGCTCGGCGCGCTCGTCTTCGGCTGGATGACGGATCAGCTGGGGCGCAAGCAGATCTTCTTTCTGACACTGGCTCTTTATGTTGTTGGCGTCGGTGCATCGGCATTTTCGTGGAATCTCACCAGTTTTGCCGTCGCCCGCTTTCTGACCGGAATGGGGATCGGGGGGGGAATACTCGGCAATCAACTCCGCCATTGACGAGCTTGTTCCGGCTCGTCTGCGCGGGCGCGTTGATGTGATGGTGAATGGAACATTCTGGGCCGGGGCGGCATTTGGCGCAATCGGCTCGGTCTGGCTGCTCAATTCGGCCATCATCCCCGTATGGCTGGCATGGCGCGTCGCTTTTGCGTTGGGCGCCCTGCTCGGCGTGGCGGTTTTGTTCCTGCGCACATTCGTGCCCGAAAGCCCGCGCTGGCTGATGACACATCGTCGTGTCGAGGAGGCGAACGCCATTGTCAGCACGGTTGAATCGCACTGCACCGAGCCGGAAGGCGGATGGGCGCGCCAGCTGCCCACAGTCCTGATCTACCCGGCAGGCGTGTTCAGCCCGATGGAAATGATCAGGATCATGGCCCAGCGTTATCGGGGGCGGTCGCTCTATGTGCTGGTACTCATGATCTCGCAGGCGTTTCTGTATAATGCCGTATTCTTCACCTACGGCATGGTGCTTACCCAGTACCACGGCGTCTCGCCGCGCGCGGTCGGCTGGTATATCCTGCCGTTGGCCGTCGGTAACCTGATCGGGCCGCTGGTTCTTGCACGCTGGTTCGACACCTGGGGGCGTCGTCGTATGATCGGGCTGAGCTACGCCATTTCGGGTGTGCTGATGCTCGTTGTGGCCTGGGCCATGGGGGCGCATGAGCTGACAGCATCGACCCAGACCCTGTCATGGTGCGCTATTTTCTTTTTTGCCTCCGCCGCAGCGTCATCGGCCTATCTGACGGCAAGCGAACTCTTTCCGCTCGAAATGCGCGCCTTTGCCATTGCCGTTTTCTATGCGCTCGGAACGCTGTTCGGCGGTGTGGCAGCCCCTGTCATTTTCGGTCATCTCATCGGAACCGGGCGCCTGTCGCTTCTGGTCATAGGCTACGATATCGCAGCTGTCCTGATGCTCGTCGCAAGTGTGGTGGCCTGGATCTGGGGGGTGGATGCGGAGAACCGCTCGCTTGAGGAGGTCGCGCCCCCTCTGTCATCCTATTATGCCGTCGAGGAAGGCGAGGTGGCCCGCCTGTGAAGGCAGGCAGGCCTGTCGCGAGCGCAGTTCGCGGCCTCAGCTCTGATAGAGTTCGAGCGGCAGTCCGTCGGGATCGCTGAAGAAGGTGTACAGCTTGCCGGTATAGGGATCCGTCCTGATCGGCTCGCAGGCGACACCATGGCCGGTCAGGTGATCGACCGCCTTTTGCATGTCCTGCACTTCGAAAGCGAGGTGACGCAGGCCCGCTGCCTCGGGATGGCTCGGACGGGATGGCGGGGTCGGAAAAGAGAACAGCTCGATCTGGGTGTTGCCCGCTGCGATGTCGCATTTCCACGACTGGCGCTGGGCGCGCCAGACTTCTCGTATGATCTTCAGCCCAAGCGTCTCGGTATAGAAAGCGCGTGATTTCTGATAATCAGAGGCGATGATCGCCACATGATGAATGCCCTGAAACAACATCTGACGCCTATTTCTGGCGGGCGCGACGCCCGTTGGACAGTTCTGTCACCACGCCATGCATGGTGCGCAGTTCCTGCTCGGTCACTTCCCCGCGCTGGAACAGATGACGCAGGTTACGCACCATGCCGGGCCGCTTTTGCTCGTTGCGCAGAAAGCCGCATTCGTCGAGATCGCGTGTCAGATGACCGAGGAAATTCTCGAGCTCGCCTTTTGTCGCGACATGGGTCTCATTGGTCATCAATGTGCGGGGTGGTGTGGTTTCACAGGCCATCCACCATTCATACGCCATGATCAGAACGGCCTGCGCCAGATTGAGCGACATGAAATCCGGATTGAGCGGATAGCGTATGAGAATATCGGCACGCGCCATATCCTCGTTATCGAGCCCGGCACGCTCGGGGCCGAACAGCAATCCGGCACGCAGACCGCGATCGGCAATCGCGCGTAGCTCGGAGGCCGCACCACGCGCTGTCATGACCGTCTTTACGATATGCCGGGGGCGCGGGCAGGTCGCCATGACATGGTGGAGGTCGGCAACGGCCTCGTCGACGGTATCGAAAACCTGTGCCGCATCGAGAATGCGGTCTGCACCGGAGGAGGCATACCAGGCCCGTTCCTGCGGCCAGCCGTCCCGTGGGGCGACGAGGCGCAGATGAAACAGTCCACCATTGGCCATGGCGCGCGCCGTTGTGCCGACATTCTCGGCAAGCTGGGGGCGAACCAGAATGACAACCGGGCTGAATTCTCCGATCGGTCCGATATCGGCCCCACCATCGCGACCTGTCATACGCGCCTCCATGTCGTGCCCTGAGCCGTGTCTTCAAGAATGATCCCCTGCTCGGCGAGCTGGGCACGTATTGAGTCTGCGAGAGCGAAATTGCGTGTTTTCTTGGCTTCTGCACGCTGGATGATGAGCGCATCGATCGCTTCATCGTCCGAACCCGCGCGGAACCATTCGTCGGGTGACAGGCCAAGCAGGCCGATCATGTTGGCGCAGGCCTTCAGCGAGGCTGCGGCCTCTGCATCGCCTGCGAGTGCCGCATCTGCCAGCGGATGGAGGCAGGAAATGGCCAGCGGCGTGTTCATGTCATCGCACAGGGCCTGCATGAAAGCCGGCGTGACCGTTCCAGCCGACTCTGCGGGCGTCTTTTCCAGGGCGCGATAAAAGCGGTCGAGCGTGCGCTTTGATTCGTCCAGCTTGTCCCATGTGAAGTCGAGCACGGAACGGTAATGCGTGCCGAGCATCAGCAGGCGCAGAGCTTCGGCGGGCGCACGGGTCAGCACTTCGCGTATGGTGAAGAAATTGCCCAGGGATTTGGACATTTTCTCGCCATTCGACAGCAGCATCGCATTATGCAGCCAGTAGCGTGCAAAACTGCTGCCGGGATTGCAGCACAGGGATTGTGCCCGCTCGTTCTCATGATGGGGGAACAGCAGATCGTCGCCGCCGCCATGGATGTCGAAGCTCTCTCCAAGATAGCGACGCGACATGGCAGAGCATTCGATATGCCAGCCCGGGCGACCGCGCCCATAGGGGCTGTCCCATCCCGGCTGCTCGGGGGTCGAGGGCTTCCACAGGACGAAGTCGCCGGGGTGACGCTTGTAGGGCGCAATCTCGACCCGCGCACCTGCCAGAAGGTCGTCCGGCGTGCGTCCCGACAGGCTGCCATAGCTGGCGCAGCGATCCACGGCGAACAGGACATGGCCCTCCGCCTCATAGGCGTGACCATTGGCGATAAGCTGGGCGATCATGGCCAGCATATCGTCGATATGATGCGTGGCGCGTGGCTCGATATCGGGGGGGAGGATGCCCAGCGCCGCGACATCCTCGTGAAAGGCCTCTGTCGTGCGTGCTGTCAGGGCCTCTATACCTTCACCGTTCTCCCGCGCGCGGGTCGTGATCTTGTCATCGACATCGGTGATATTGCGTACGAAAGTCACGCGCGGAAAAACGGCGCGCAGAAGGCGCACGAGAATGTCGGCGCTGAGCATTGCGCGCAGATTGCCGATATGCACGGCGTCATAAACCGTGGGTCCACAGTAATAGACACGCACATTGGCAGGATCCAGCGGTGTGAAAACCTGCTTCTGCCTTGTCTGGCTGTCATGAAGGGACAGGGAATAGGGAGGGGTGGCCATAAGACAGAGTAGATGCGTCAGCCCCGCGCTTCGTGCAACTCTAATTTACGGCTTTGCGTGCTGGTTTTCCCCCGGCACTGCTGTAAGCAGGCTGACATGACACAAAAGCCTGCCACATCGGACCTCCCGCGCTGGGGGGATCATTTTCGTGCGCTGCTGCGCATTGCCGCACCGCTCAGTTTTTCGCAGCTGAGCGAGATGGCCATGAACGTGACCGATACGGTTCTGCTGGGCAGTCTGGGGGCTACGGCGCTCGCTGTGGGCGGCATGACGACCAATCTGTTTTTCTGCACGTTCATCACGTTCCAGTCCGCCCTGGGCGGGGCGAGCATCCTGATCGCACGGGCGCGTGGGCGGGCCTTTGCCTCGCAGAATGCGCTGGACGATATGTCGGGCATCGTGACGTCAGGCGTTCTGCTTGCCCTGCTTCTCTGTTTGCCTGTGCTGGCCATTCTCCTGCCAGCCGGATCATTGCTTCAGTTCTTCAACGAGCCCTCGGTGATCGTGCATCAGGGCAGCCGCTTCATGCATCTTCTGCTCTGGGCGCTCCTGCCCAATCTCGTCATCATCGGGCTGTTGCGTATCATCCTGCCTGCGTTCGGCAGCGAGCGTCTGTTGCTCTGGACCATGCCTGGCATGGCCGTAATGAACGGCTTTCTGAATGCCGGGCTCATCCATGGCCGTTTCGGTCTACCAAAAATGGGTCTGTGGGGATCGGCATGCGCCACGATCGTAACGGGCTGGTCCGTTGCGTTTCTGCTCGTGCTGCTTGCAAGACGCCAAGCCCATCTGAGGCCGCATTTGCGTCTGACACGCCCGAACGGGGCAGCGATACGTGAAATGCTCAGGCTTGGGCTGCCCATGATGGGCGCGACAGGCGCTGAAATTCTGGCCTTTCAGATGACCGGTCTTCATGCAGGCGCTCTGGGAGCGGTCTCTTCTGCGGCTCATCAGATTGCCCTGAGCGTTACCAGTACGGCTTTCATGATCAGTCTGGCCTTGTCGCAGGCCGTCAACATACGCGTGGCTTACTGGCTGGGTGCAGGGTCGCCCGTGGCAGCGTTACGCTCCACCTTGGGCGCCATGGCGCTCGTTCTGGTCTGGACGAGTTTTACGGCAGCAATCCTGCTGTTCTTTCCCGAGCATATCGCCGCATTCTATATCGATGTTCACAGCCATGATGCCGCCGAGGTGATTCCTCTGGCTGTAACGCTGCTCAAAATTGCCGGGATTTTCCAGATACTCGATGGAGTACAATGTGTCTGTTCAGGCGCGCTGCGCGGTTGTCACGACACGTTCATGCCCATGGTCCTGATGATCGCTACGTATGTGCCTATCTCGATTTTCGGTGGAGACTGGCTGGCCTTTCATGGGGGATACGGTGCAGCGGGGTTATGGATCGGCCTGGCAACGGGGCTCGGGATCCTTGCGGTACTGCTTTCGATACGCCTCGTTTTCACGATGCGTCGGAAACTGCGTGAAGGGAATACCATGCCGGTGCCCGCGCTTGCAGAGACTGCCTGAAAGCGTCCTGCAGGCAGCGGGAATCATGACGGCTCAGGCTTCCGGGATACGGATCGTCTGACCGGGATACACGCCGTCATGATGGGCGAGTTCGGCTTCATTCGCCTTGTGCAGATCGGCAGCCGTTACGTCGGCATCGGTCTTTTCGGCGATGGCATGAAGATCTTCCCCCGGTGACACCTGATGAAAGACCGGGGCAGGTGTTCCTTCCGGAACGGCGATATCGGCATGAACCGTATCGATGCCTGCGATATTGCCAGCAGCAAGAATAATGGCGTCGCGTTCGGCCCCGCTCTCTGCCTTGCCCTTCACGGCAATCGTGGTATCGCGCACGGTGATGTGCGAAACCGCGAGCTGGGACATGCCGTAGCTCTTGAACGCCCGTTTGATCAGGTTTTCATGGGGGGCTTTGGGAGCAGGCGCACCTGCCGGATTGATTGCCGTGACTTCGGCCTGATCGTTGAGTTTGCGCCCGGCGGCGCGATTGAACTTGAAAATAGCCATGATTACAGCTCCATGAACGTCGAATGTAATGACATGTCATGCAGACGCATCACAACACGGGACGTTCCCCATACACGCGTTTTTGCCCGCTCACGCTCCCGCGCCGGTGATCCCCTGACGGGATTTCGATTGACAGGAGAAGGGGGGTCCTATACGAGCCGCCGCTATTGCCGGGAACGTGGACATGCCGGCCGTTGTCGTATCGGGTTCTGCATCCCGTGACATCGGCTCGAGGGATGCGCCCGTCTTTCTCAATTCGGGGAAAGGCCTACCGGCGCAACATGCGGCTGTCGCGCAGCGTCAGGACAGCCCGAAGTCGAAGCGAGTCCTTGCATATGAGCAAGCGCCAAGAGAGCAAGTACAAAATCAATCGCCGTCTGGGCGTAAACCTGTGGGGCCGCGCCAAGTCGCCGGTCAACAAGCGGGAATACGGACCCGGTCAGCATGGCCAGCGCCGCAAGCAGAAGCCCTCCGACTTCTCGATCCAGCTGATGGCCAAGCAGAAGCTCAAGGGCTATTACGGCAACATCAGCGAGAAGCAGTTCCGCAAGTACTATGACGAAGCCGTCCGTCGTAAGGGCGATACGTCAGAGAACCTGATCGACCTGCTGGAGCGTCGCCTGGATGCGGTGATCTACCGCCTCAAGTTCGCGATCACCCCGTTCGCTGCTCGTCAGTTCGTCAGCCACGGTCACGTGACGGTCAACGGCCGCAAGGTGAACATTCCTTCCTACCTCGTTCGT
>CAJQZM010041931.1:0-28383 GCA_907164665.1 Colias nastes | reverse complement strand
CATGTGAAAGCTTATTTGACACCGGGTATCCGGCGCCGGCTACCCGGCAACCGGTACGTGTGAAAAGGCACTAATAGTCGTTATCAATAATCAGATAAAGACAGCAATAGAAGTTGTCAGATCGATCTGCAAGCGAAACTAATCTTTATCACCTATGAATCTGCAAGCGATATTCAAACTTAGGGTGGTACACCACTTTCTTGGCCGACTGTACAAGATCACAGTCGTAATTTCCCACGAAATAGGAATATCCTACTAATATTATAAATGCGAAAGTTTGTGAAGATATGTGTGTGTTTGTTACTCTTTCACGAAAATACTAATGAACCGATTACAATGAAATTTAGCGCACATATAGAGGGTAACTTGGATTAACACATAGGATAGGTTCTATCCCGGAAATCCCACGGGAACGGGAACTATGCGGGTTTTTCTTTCGAAATGCGGGCGAGGTCACGTGTGAAAAGATAGTAATAATTATCAAATATATCTATGATTTTGTAATCTGTGTTTACAGCTAAGAACAGCCGTTATAAAAATTATAACTTTTTTGAAGGGGAATTACAAGAAAACTATGTTATGTTATTTTCTTAATCATTTAAAAGTTTATAACTGAAAGTAACTAAGCAACAAGTATTATGCTACTAATATAAAATACAAAGAACAAAACTTATATTCAAAGAAGATACAACAAAAGATTCTAGTGTTTTTATCATTAAATTATTCATCAACATAATAATTTTCTTTATTTTTTGTTCAGCTAAGATGGAGAAAGTAGCATTATTTTAATTTTTGACTCATAATATTTTCCCCGGTGACCGCGTACATGCGTGCAAACATTCGGTAGAATCAACGAATGTTTGCCAGCTGTTGACGCGACCACAAAGCATCTTAAGCACGTGGCAAGCACAGAGAGAGCAAGTAATATACTAGTGTTGTGCACTGTGCTATATTACTTGCTCTGTGCCTCCCCTGAGTAGTGCAGAGTGAGTATATACTAAAGTCCATTTCAAGAAAGAAGTCCCGCGGACAATTATGGAACTAATTTAACAGATGGGGAGATCGGCCAATACATGCATATATCAATTATTTTATCTAAATATTCGAGTCGTAGTAGTTTATAAAATGAAATTAAATGAACGATACATAATTTCCCCCACATTTAACCCTGCCAACATTATTACGCGCGCATACAGCGCTGCGTCTGCGGGACTTCTTTCTTGAAATGGACTCTACCTATATATGTTCTGTGCTCTGTGCACTCAGCACTGTGCTTCACGGCTTCATGCTTGGCAATCAAAGAATATACTAGGTACTCTGACACGGTTCCCAACTTAGGGGTTTTCCCCCCAGATTTAGGGGGTAAATAAGTGAGATAGGATTTTTTTAGGGGTCTGAAATTTTTAGGGGTATTTTCAGGGATTTTTTTGACTCTTTAATATTTTTAAATTGATAATTACTTAGCTAGTTTTTATATTTATTTCTTGACCTAGCGACTCATACCGATATCTAGTGATGTCGAATTATCTTCAGATGAAGACGAAATATTTTATAACTTGTAATAAAAAGACTTTTGAAACATATTACAGCATATTATTAAGCTATTGCATAGCTTCTATCGCGGGCCTTGAGCGCGGGGACCGAATCCAGAAATTTAGTAACGAAAAACCTCACGCTCCCCACTCCGACGGGCGCGGAGGTGTGGCTTGAAGGCATAGCATGCAATAGCTTTACCGCGGCAGTCCCCGAGTGCCACACGTCTTTTTTTCTAAATCATTATGAATTTATATTTGTATATTTTTTTAGGGGGACAACTGAATAATTTAGGCGTTTTTAGGGGTTTTTGACACAAACTTAGGGATAAATATTTTTGAGAGTTGGTAACACTGTACTCTGAACCCGCTAGGAGTACTAGTCAAAGAGTATAATGTATAATAGGGCATAGAGAGCCCTCTTGAAGCATATGAAGGCAAACCTATTTGACTTTGACAGGCGACAATGCGCCCTCTGGATTTTGGAGTAAAAACTAATTCTATATACCTACATACATATACGCTCATATACGTAATACTAATATCTACCTATATATTTTTTTACTTGATAGTTGAAAATTGAAATCAAACTTCAAAATATTATCAATTATGTGCCTGGAATAAATGCTCACAATTCACATATATTTGCGTCGTTATTGAAATAGGAGAGCTAACTGAAATATCATTTATTTTCAACATTTAAGAAATAAGACTAAGGATCTAAATGATTATGAAATGGTGTTTTAATTATTTAGGTGATTTAAAAAAAACTTTTCACTTATAATAGGTAATAATTAGGTACAAGATTATTAGTATATAAATTAGTTTCACTAAATGAATATTACGGAGTCTATAAAAATAAGATATTTGGAAGTGCTAAATATTATTCAGTCAAATTTCTTAAAACATATTGAAGTAGGTACTTACTAAGAATAATGAAGAAAACGACATTATAAGAAATTAATACTTTATTCTTTAAATGCTTTCACTGTAATATTACATTTTATATACCTAAAACCTTAGATCCTAAAACAAAACTGTCCGTGCACATAATTTTCAGTAGAAAGTTTTGAAAGCCTGAACGTAGGGCTCGATTCAACGCACTTTCACCATACTTTCACGAGAACTAGAAACTTCACACGATTATCAACAAAATGAACTAAATAATAAGTTAATAAACTTCACGTATAGTAGCCGCCATTTTATAACAGAATTTACAAAATAACATTTTGTGATGTGATCTGCGATGTAAACAATCAATGTTACCAATTAATAAATCATATTTAACACTTTTCATGTCAATTAATAAAATGTTTTCAATATTTATTAAATCAGACGCAGTATTTTTTATGTAAAATATTTTCCTGAATTATAGTTCTATAAGATACTGAATTAAAAATCTGAGATAATTGTTCTAATTCATTTAAACTTTGAATATAGGGAATATAGAAAGGTTTTCATTTGTCTTATTTTACTACATTGATCTGTGTACATTGATTTCATAAAGACAACACTGAGAAGCTTTCAGAAAATGTTGCAAGTTTATTAATTTGATACCATATGAAACGATTAAAATCGCAAAATTATTTAATGGAATTTAAAAAAAAAGGTAAGCTTCGCATTCGATCTATTAAAATAAAACAATGTTTCTAGAATAACTGCCATTTATTTAAATGTCTTTATACAATTTCCGATAACTTTAGAAAGTGCGATGCCATCTTTTGGGGATTTAATATAAACTGATTTAATACGTTTTTGTGCTCCAAAGTATAGATGGCGTCGCTTTCTTTAATAAATGTCAGTTTGTTCTAGGTGTCCCCCCCCTGGTACTAGTGTTCTGTGCTCTGAACTCTCTAACGAGAGTTGGCATTTGACATTTAATTTTTAAATCGAATGTATTTTTTTATAATTTTATCAAGAATTAGCAATTAATACAATCTTGCTATTTCCTACGTGTTGAAACGTTATTTTCATTCAATATATTAAAATGCTTTTAATAGTTTACAATTTGCCTGGAACTGTAAGTAACTTGTACATTATTTTTTGATTCAGTATAACACTTTTGGTAATATTGGTTTTTATTCATCCCAGATTTCATATAACGAGGTGAAGGATCTAATTAAAAGGAATAGTGGATTGGATGAAGTAATTCTAGATAACCTTGTGGATGACAAGCCTGGTACTAAGCGAGTTACTGTAGGATTGGCGGAAGAAAGCGATGCCGCTATTTTTGTCAGGAAAATAAATGGAATGTACATCAAAGGACATCAGCTCTTTGTCGAAAATGTTCGACAAAAGAAGGTAGGCTCACTTTAATGTTCTAACTTTTCAAATAAAATACAATGTAATATCAAAAAACACTCAAAAGTCAAAATTGTATAATGCAATTTTTTTGTTGTCACACTGAAAAAAAATACATTTTCTTTGTTAAAAAGGGATCTTAATTTTCTTTGTTATGAATTCATTTTTAAGCTTAATCAAACCTAACTATCATTAAATTATAAATAATCATAATTTTAGGCGTCCGAACAACCATACCGATCACTTGCAAGTTATTTACCTGATGCGCAGAAAATCTCTAGTAATCCTGTAAATAATCAATCATATGATGTCAACAGTCAATATAATATGCCTAATCAGCAGTATAACATGGCAAATCAGTTTATGAATCCATATCAACAACTGTTTGACGTAAATATTATGCAATATTATACGCAACAAGAACCGGTAAGTTGCATTTTTATTTGATTTTTTAATATTAATCATAAACAATTGTTCTCAAGGAGAAAATATGCTGGAGGGTATGTTTCTATATAAATGACTATAAAAACAAATAATACACACACATTCAATTGCAATGTGCCCAAACTTTACATGATGAATATTACAATAGTGTTTTCAACACACTATTTTATCAAGTTATACTTATATTCTTTTTTTATTAGGGTTCCGTAGCCAAAATGGCAAAAACGGAACCCTTATAGTTTCGTCATGTCCGTCTGTCCGTCTGTCCGTCTGTCCGTCTGTCACAGCCGATTTACTCGGAAACTATAAGTACTACAGTGATGAAATTTGATGGGAATATGTGTTGTATGAACCGCTACAAAAATATGACACTAAATAGTAAAAAAAAGAATTGGGGGTGGGGCCCCCCATACATGTAACTGAGGGATGAAATTTTTTTTTTCGATGTACATACCCGTGTGGGGTATCAATGGAAAGGTCTTTTAAAATGATATAAAGTTTTCTAAAAAACATTTTTCTTAAAGTGAACGGTTTTTGAGATATCAGCTCTCAAAGTCGTAAAAAGTATGTCCCCCCCCCTCTATTTTTATAACTACGGGGTATAAAATTCTAAAAAAAATAGAGGTGATGCATGCTAATTAACTCTTTCAACGATTTTTGGTTTGATCAAAGTATCTCTTATAGTTTTTGAGATAGGTTGATTTAACTGTAATTTATTATATTTGCTGCTACGGAACCCTTTGTGCGCGAGCCCGACTCGCACTTGGCCGGTTTTTGTGAATAGGGAAGTGCTTGACCACAATTTTGCTTATGTTAAGCTAAGATGTGGTTTAAGATGGTATGTACCCTAGATGGTACCTGTTCACTCTACACTTGAAGATACTTATATCATTTGTTATCTGCCTACATCGGACTAGACAGTGTTGCTTAGATATCACATAAGTTAGATTTAAAACAACAAGATGCACCCACATACACATATAAATGTTCCTAACAGGGTGTTTCATTTTACACTATCTATATCTACATGGTGTCTACAAAAGGTATGCTTGATGGTCAACATTTTCTACAAATTTGTGCAGTCAACAAGTTAATATTTAGCTTAATTGCTGTACAAATTGATATATTATTGTCTGTAAAACACAATAATGTACATTAAACTGTGTCTTGGTGTTGTGGAACAAGGGCCTAGTACTTTTAGGAAAATTATATAGGTCTGGGTATAGTTCACCCGAGGATATAAATCCATCAATAAAACCTTGTATTCATAGTAATTATTTGTTCAGCATTGTTAAATCAACATGTTACAGCGTTGTTAGAAACATAATATGTTGCGGAGTTGTTAACAACATTGCCAAGGTCTCAATTGTGGACCGATAATATTCAGACAAGGTTTCCAGCAACATACTCACCCACTGTGAAATATGTTGATCAAGTGTTGCTCAACAAATGTTTATCGTGAATATGGCGCTTTAGTTTGATGCCATTAATTGAAGTAAATAATATATTTTTTTTATGTTTAGACGTGCCAATAAAGCATTATTGCATCAGTGGCGCCCCCTTTTTATAGTGGTTAATGCATGAGCCTAGAACCGAGAGGTCCTGGGTTCAATTCCCGGTAGAGATGAAGAAATGTATGCATAATGCCAGATGCATTCATTCATGCCTCACTAGGGGACATGGGACTTCACTTTTTTATATTGGTGGCTGCAAATGGCCAATATTTTTAGTGTATATAAGTTTAAATGTGTTTCCTGGCATTATTCTGAGTACAATCCAAATAAAGACAGTCAAGTTAACTTTTCATAGCTATCTTGATTGTTTTTTAGGTCAGTAACAAAAGTTTCACTGGGAAGCCAGTGAAATAGTTTGGTTTGTCTGTCTATATTATAGATGAGTTGGCTGAATAATTCCTTAAACTATTTGAGGAATATTGGTCTAACACAGTAGTTTGAATTCAAACTACTTATATATGCCATATAATATGTTTGTTCTTTAATATTTTCAGTTTTCCATGTTATATTTGAAAACTAAGAAAGCAATATAAGTTCTTTTATAAAATGTTCACAGAATACAGTGGTACAATCCACACCCCAGGCAGCTCAACCAATGCAAACTTCGTTGTATCAAAGTAATGTTCCGTATTATCAACAAGCTCAACAACAATTTCAACAAGATGTGGCGGCTCATCAGCCAAAGAATATTCGAATTTCTGTTCCAAATACTCAATACCCTCAACGGCCCGCAGAAACGTTACGAAGAAATGATGACATACCAAAACCACAACATAGCTTCCAACGGTCATTTGGTGACAATAACAAGCAAAGTTACCCAAATGACCGCGATAGGAAAAGTGGTCGCGATCGCGATGTCAGCTATGGACGTAACGATCGTCGTGATGATAAGAAATTTAACTACGAACGTGAAACGAAATTTGATCAGAATAGGAGTCGTGAGCGCTCGGACTATCATGCCGACTTTAACCGTGGATTCAAAAATACAGGTGATAATACGAACTACAATGATTATAACGAAGCAAAAGACAAAGGACGTTCTGATTATTCAAAATCAGGGCCATACTCTACGGAACCCGACTTACGATCACGTATTGATGAGAAAGTACGTCAAAAAGATTATACAGGATACGATAGTAAATCTGTGTATCGCGAGAAAACGCAATCGCGTTTTTCTAAAAAAGATGCTGGACCATCTGCAAGAACTAGATCTAAACTATATACAAATTTTAACCAATTTATTAATAAATTAATAACCAAAACCAACACGCATACCTCCGATCGTGACTCACACCGAGACTCATCTACTCGTAATGATCAAAATCAGGGTGGTAATATGAAGCGAAAGTTGGAAGCGCCACAACAATCCAAACCAAAAAAGCCCACTACTTTCGCTGTACTACCGAAGCAGTTCGTCGCACCCCCAGCTCCAACTGTGAGCGGCAACGATAAGAGTACAAAGAAAAAATTGAAGTTTGAGGAATTGGACAATACCCAGAAAATGAACAGATTTAATACATGGGTTCACCAAGTCGCAGCTGACTTGGCTAAGGAGGTGATAAAATCTGCTGGAGGAGTACGTCATCCAGCTATATTAGCGGAACTCAAAAAGTGTATCATATCACGGATATTCGTTATATACGACCAGAGATTCGCATACGCGATGCCGCAAATTGTGAAAGATTATAGAAAAATGTATACGACGCAGGATGACTATAAGTTTTATATTGAAGTGCGGGATAAGGTCGCCGAAAATGCGAAAATAATAGCAAGTGAAGGTACACCGCAAAACCAACAAATACTTGAGGGTGATAGTCGAGTTGACGCGACGTCGGGTGCAAAAGGAACAACTCCAGTAGAATCGTCTCAAGTTAAATCGACACCACAATCGCAGCCTACGTTTCAAAAGAAAATGCCGCCAGCCGGGATTACTACCCAAAATAAAGTATCAGGTATTTATGCGCTACATTCCTATGGACAACATTAAAATAGGCAGATTTTGTTTTCTGATTGTATGTTGTGTCTATGTCATATATATTATTTTATATGACATGGAACATCCATTTTTGTACATTGTTTATTGAAATTTAATTAAATAAAGAAGTAATCAAGACGGTTATTAAACAATAGCTTTATAGGGTACTTATTATAACAAGAAAGTTCCATTCAAATTAAAGACTTGATGAATACAAACAAAATTGTATTCATAAAAGCTTTGATTGATTATCATATCTGACTGACATAAATGCTTAAAAATAGGACCAGAAAAGGACTGCTCAGGCGAAACAAATTATGTCTATGTGATATGTCCTTTTCTAAAGCTGATGTTGTCCTCTTGTCAAATATGACTTGACAAGTTTCAAGCATTTTTTTTTTGTTTTTTCCATAGTAGTAAATTAATCTATATCTTGAAGAAAACCATGACGGAACGTTGCTGTATGTTTTTCTTGAGTAATTTTTAAAAGCAAAAAATAATTTATAAACAGTTTGAATGCGATAAAATCAGAAGCTTTCTGTATCTGATTATTATTTTAATTCAATTAAATAATTATCAGGTAATACAATTTAAATAAAATAACTATAAGGTAATAACTCTTATTTAGAGTTAGTGATTGTCCAATTAAATTGTTTAGATCGCAAATTTTATTTACCATCATCAGCCCATATATACGTTCCCACTGTTGTAACACGGGCCTTTGAGGGTACAGGGCATAATCGACCACGCTGGCCAAGTTCAAGTTGGCAGATGTCACAAGTCGTCGAACTTTTGATTCTTCGACATGTTGGTTCACGATGTTTTCCTTTACCGTTCGAACAGTGGTAATGTTTTCACGTGTGCAGATAAATTGAAAAATCAATTTATTTCCTGCACGCCAGCGAGGTCTCGAACCCCCCCGACTTATTGAAGTGCGAGGTACATACTCCATCACTGCATTTCCTTATGGTATAAGCGATTTTTTATTTCTGTGTTATAAGTATCAAGCTTCAACATTATTTGAGCTGTGTATAATAATGATCATGTCAATAACTCCACTGTATGTTCCGTATGTGGTGTTCTATGCTCAATGGAATTTACTGTTGAATACGCTAATAATATTACGTACCCAAAAATAATAAAACAAGAAAAAGACGTAACAGGCGATTTGATTTTTTCTTAAACTGTATGTTTACATCGCTGTGCTAGCTTCACAAGCAATCGCGCAGATTACTACAGGTAAAGTAGCTTGGAGAAATTTTTGCGTTTGTAGTAGTGTATGGTCAGCAAATAAAATAAAACAACATTTTATTTTTAGTTTTTATTTTATATATATATATATTATATAAATATGGGATTTTAAATTAAACTATATGTGTTTCTCCTCTGAAAAAGATGAGACTTTAATTTAATATTTACACATTTAACATACGTATAACTTTTACAAAATGAACATGATTTTACAAAATGACAATGTTACTAAAATGAAAAATTTACTAACCTGAAAAAGAAACGACATTTAAAGTTTAATTCTTTAGTTTGAGAAGTCAAAGGCTTGCCTCGACCATGTTTTAACACTGGAGCCATTTTGAATTAACAATACAAAGTTACAACACTTACACACAAATTAAACACTTCAACAAATATTATAACAATAATAACAACAATCAACAAATACAAAAGGAGATTGCCCAAGTGACTATGGCACTTGGTATCGCAATCAAACTTATTGTGTCAAGATGAAATATAGCTCAATTTAAAGCTTGATGTTAGTACTTTTAGAAACGATTAAAGTTTTTATATAAATAAGCCGCAGTTCGCGACAATAAAAATAAAACAATAGTTTTATTCAACACTTCAAAAAAATACTTTATCGAGTTTAAACTAACGATGAACGTTAAGTTTTACATTTATTACGTATAGGTAATATTTTAATTTACAAGACAAATGTGAAAAGTAAATCGTAATAAACATTACCTATTTCAAAATAAATTACGTCGAACATTGCGTCGAACCTTAGCGTCGAACACATTCATTCAAGATTCATTTCAAATAGAAACTATGACATATGACGCAGGACGCTTGCAAGAGAGATAGATATATGTGTCAAAACAAAAACTTTTACTTTTATTTCTATTTATTTGGTATAATTACGACTTAATAGTGATAAATATGATCATTATAAATACAAATAGGAATTAACAATATCACGAACACGTGACACAATTAGTATTTTACCGATTCCATACGTGGTCATACATGTTTCAAAACACAAACTTTTAATATTATTTCAATTTATCCGGTATAATTAAGACTTAATAGTGATACATATGATCATTATAAATACAAATAGGAATTAACAATATCACGAATACGTGGCACAACTCAAATTTTACCGATACCACCCGTGGTCATTCTCCTTTTTTTACCGATACCACCCGTGGTCATTCTCCTTTATCAATTAAACTACGTACATAATAATTATAATTTTTGAATGAAATGTGTGCTTTATGTTCTAACGGTACCAAACAACTGCATTTGGCACCTGCGGACAGCGTAAACTGGTTTATTATGGTTTTGTGCGTGTTTCCACTTTCCACTATCAAGTGACGATTTATTTATTTGTTTTGTTTCGTAATTATTATGGTCAAATATTAATTATGAAACAAATTATAATGGACACGATATTTTATTGTTTCACGGTAGTCGCCTTGTCGTTTGCTCAAGGACGTGAAATTGAATGATATATTTTTTTATAAAGTCAAAACCATTTTCTTTCAAATTAAGTTGTTTTTATTGAAAACAAAAGTGTTGCTAGGAATAAGTATAAAATTAAATAGTAATGTTAGGATATCGAAACATTTTTGTATAGGCCAGAACGATATAGTGGAAACGCGCTCTAAGATCTGAGTAATATACACACCACTACATATGCAAAAATTTCTCCAAGCTAATTTACCAGTAAGCAGTGCTTTGGCAGCCAGGGGTGTACAAATAGAGTTTTAAGAAATTATCAAATAGAAAAATAATGCGTCAAATTATTTTTTACGCATCAGCGTATGAAAAACTATGTGTTCTTTTGATGGTAGTACACTAAACCTTTGACATTTTGTATATAATACTGCCCAGTTCTATTTAATTTGAACTCCAAATGAATACTTTTTCTAATTTTATAAGATTTTTATTGAAGCTCCGGAGTTCTTTACATCATATCATCATATCCTTTGATTTGCTTCACACCATGGCAATATTATTGTATTTTATATTATAAGATTGCTAGATGCCTTCCTATCAGGCATAATAATAGCCCTCCAGATCAAAATCGATCTTTCCGGCCAGTTTCAATTAAGACTAGCCAACTCAAGAGTTATATTATAGTGCACTACTATACGCGCAAACACAAGCGCAAACATTATAGTCCTATTGAATAATCAACTTGATAAATGGAACGAAAAAATGCCGAATATTCAAACACCGATAAATTTTGAGACGCTTTATAGAAGTTGTTAAATATAATTAACAACAAAACTATAAAGGATGTCTTAAAATATGGTGATATTTGAGTTAAAGTAACCGATGCCAATACCTTCACTTTTTTATCGTAACAGTTTCTGTTTCCAAGAAACGGACGACTTCAGTTTCTATACGCAATTTAGTATTTGGATTTGGTTCTGAATATAAAAGAACCTCACATGCTAAATACAAACAATTGTTGTACAAATTAACAGTAATATTTATCTCCTACGTCACGGTATAAGATTCTCCGAGAAAAGTCCTTCGAGTCGGTTCCTTTATTATAAGTAAGATTCAAAGGATTAATTTGCTGTGTAAGAATAAATGGGAGAGTATTAATGATTACGAGCACGTGTCTTATACTTTAATTCATTCATTCTTAATTATGTAACACTTCTTTAGCAAAGTATTGACATGCTATGTTTGCCTATAAGTGTAAAAGATTGTACTTTCATTTTGATATTTCATCTATAATCTAAAAAAAGTTGGTTAACCAATAAATAAATATTTTAAGTATACATATATGCTACTTTTTTACAAATATATGTTTTGTATTTTTTCATAGGACCCAAGGCACAAGTTGCTACGAAGACCGCAACACCGTATGTTAATCAGTTAAAACCGTCTGCTCCTGGCAAACTACCTTCATATCCTGGTGGATTGGGTTCGTTATTATTTAATTATTAATATTGTATAAATTATAAATAATTTTTCAAAGAGTAGATTATTTTTACAGATCGACAATTTTTTTCTATAAAGTATAAAGTTTATAGTATAATATGTAGTAATGAATAGATTCATTTTTTTAATAATTAAAAATAGATATCTATTATACTAATTACACAATGTAAAAAATAACGTTTATTTTTCTTCTTACAGATAAGAAACAGTACAATGGTGAGTACAAATTGATATTTTTGGATTTGTGCATAGGTAGTTATTGTTGAGCTTTCTAATACTAAGAAATTGTATACAAATATCTGTCAAATTTTTATAATATGGATACAATACAGGCGTAAGACACGTACGTACACGCGCGCTGGGTGCGTCAAGTTTTTTTGTTAACTAAAACAAAATCAACAAAACCACTGCTTGATTGCGAGATTTCGATTTCGTTTGAAGATTTTTATCAAATGTTCTTTGTTACTTGTGAAAAAATGTTCCTTATCGTAAATTTGTATCCATATCAATAAAATCATTTTTAGTTTATGGTGCTAAAATAATCTAAGTTGGATTCACATTTACTTTTATATTGAGAATAAATACAATTTTACAGAAATAAGGTTAAAAGCAGCGGAACAGTTCTTCGAGGAAGATAAAATAGGACAAAACTTAAACGAAGTTGACCGCAAAGCACTGAAAGCAGAAATAGCTGAGTTATGTAAAGTAGTGAGTGTCTATACTTTTTAATATTTCTACTAGATGAGGGTAATTAATCGGGTCTAAAGTCACGTAATAAACAAAATAGATTTCGAAAAATTAATTAATGGATTGCATTTTAAAATATATTTCCATTATAGGTATTTCGTTTATAAGTAAATAAACAATTTGTAAAATATATTAGTGTTAAAAATTTAAAAAAATAAAACATTTTTTTTAGGTGACTGCAGCCTGTGAAGAAGTTGACAAGGAAAATTGTGTAGAGAGTAAACACAGATGGGCTAATGTAAGGAAAAGTATTGAAAAGGTTAGTGTATGCAAAACTGGTTGTTACCTATGGGTGTCTTAAAGCAGCATTATATCTAGTGTGGAAAAGTGACAGCGCTATATAGGTCGTCTAGCGCCATCAATTTCCCATACTGGAAATAATACTGCTTTAAGACATAATGGTCATGAGATGTATTTTCTATAGTGAAATTTACTTACCAATTAGTATATTAAACGTTCTATGATTAATAATGCGTTGAATTAAGTAAAAACGTGGTATTTTTATAAAGTGAACGCATTTTTTCTATGTGTTGCTACATGCTAATTTAACGTCAAATGTGATTTTAAATTTTATATGCAAAAGTCAAAGCTTTATGTAACGAATTTGTAATTATATTTTACTCCTCTTAATTAACGAGATTTCGTGTACGATTTGATTTAATGTATACAATTGTTGATATATTGTGTAACTGTTAAAGAAATATACTATGAATAAGACCGCCTGTTGTGTTCTTTTATTGACAGATTGTCTATTTGTATTTATCTCTGTGGCGAAAATAAAGAATTTTTGATTGATTGAAATATTTATTTCTTATAGATCGTATCAGTACAAGTCGCTGAGAGAATGTCCAACTCGCCGAGCTTCCTAAAAGTACGCATACAGTTCAGACCGAAGAAACCGAACCGAGAGATTTTGGAAAAGTTCCTCATGGAATATGGCGTTGTCAGCTTGAAAAATTCCAAGAGAGCGAATATGTTCATAGCGGCTTGCAACTGTTTCAATGGGTACGATAGACTGTGCAGTCTTAAGGAGGCTGTTGTTGGTAAGTCTGAGTTTTATAAGTAATATTACTCTAAAAATTTCTATCGTGAAAAAAAAAAAGGTATGTCTGTTGGTTAGTCACCAATCTATCTAGTCTATTATAGTATTATTGCAACTTCAAACCCAGATACTCGATACATTTTTTGGCGGTAAAAGAATATTTTAAAATAGATTGAATTGTTTTTTGTTGAATCGGACCAAACAAATATTTTCTCTTGATTGAACAATAGATTAGTCATAGAATTTTCTTATTTCGTTATCATAAGCGGTGAATTTGTTCACGTTGCTTGTAAAATCTTCTAGTATAAATTAAGAAATACGTTATTTTTATTACAGATGAAAAACATTTAATCATCAAACCGTTCCAACTATGCGGACCACCGCTAAAGGGTAAATTGAAAGCGAAGTATGGGAAAAATCAGAGTCAAGTTAACAACGGGGATGATGATGATGATGATGACGACGACGATGATGATAATGATGGTCAATGTGAAGATGGTAACGAAAATAATGAAGTTTCTGATCACGATAAGAGCGTAATGATTATAGAAGAGAAACATGATATAATTCAATTAGACGATACAGACGGCGCGGAGGGTGAGAATGACGAAGCTATGGAAATTGAAAAGGATATTAACGAAATATGCAAAGAATTCGTTGATAATATCGATGAAAATAACAGTGAGATTCTAAATAAGGATAGCAATGAACAATCTAATACGATTAACAATGGTAATAATCAGACACAACCTGAAGATTTGGCTGAAGAAACTAATAAAAATGTTGCTAATAAAGACCAGGAGAATACTCAAGATAAAGAAACATTCCATGATCTGATAGTAGGTGATGACAGCTATGTGATTCTTGATGATGCAGATGATGAAAATAAAAACGAAACAATAACTCAAGAAACTTTACAGGAAGTAATTCAAAATACTGATATAACTGAGGAGGATTTGGAAGATTTTTAAAAACAATTTTTAAGTTGTGTAACTATTTATTATAAATACGTTACATTATATATTAAGATATTTAAGTTGAACTTAATTGTAAGATATGCTAAAATGTTGCCTTTTTAATAAAGGTCTTAAATATAATAATAAAAACTATATTAGTGCGCTTCCCTCTGCTTATTCTTATTTCTGAAAAGAAATTGAAATAAATTAAAAAATATTTGAAAATAGAGTTTTAAATAATTGAGTAATACATATTTTAATCTTAATCTTAGCTGATTAAAGACTGATTATCATTTGATCAGCTAAGAAATTATTACAGCTAGTTGCTATTAAATTTTCACTTGTCTATAGCAAAAAATACAGAAAAAAGAGCTTGTGTGCCGAGCACACGTGTCAGAAGTGAAACTTTTGCAAGAGTCAAAGATACCAAAATAGTCGCCTTACTCCATGATGTGACGGTATTGCCATGACGCGACCTTGAAAGTTTACTCTCATAGCGCCTAAAGAAGTTTCACTTAAAAAAAATAAGGCAAAAATTACATTTAACATCGCAGTCTTCTGTCCAATCGTCTAAATCATGGCTCAGCTCGTGAATAGGCAGGTCTAGAGGGTCGACGTTACTGCTGCTGACTTGGGAGCTAGTCATGTCAGAATTAGTAGAGTCTGGAATAAAAATATTAAAAAGATATTATGTATTTGCATTGACGTACTATAAGCGACAAGACTCGCAATTTTAAGGTGAACGCACACTTATCCGAACTAGTCCAAGCTTATTTGATTTCTCATCAAAACTAGTCGAAGCTTAAGATTGATTTCTCGTACACGCAGTGAATGAATCAATCACGCCGAAGATATCGTTTTAACCACGCTTAGATTACGCTTTCCCTGTATGTTTGTGTTACCGACTCATTTCGACTAAGCTTTTCAACTAAATTTTACCCACTTTAAACGGGCAGATTTAATTCAAACTGCAAAAAGTTGAGGGTCGATGACGTTAAAAGCGTTTTTTATGCTATATTTATAATATTTTTTAAGATAATTTGACCGCATCCGAATTATTCTAGCATTCTTGGGTACGTGCATTTTCGGACAATAATGCAAGTTTTAATAAGAATTCATGCAAAGAATTCTAAAACTTGTCTCTTTCGACACGTTGGACTCAGATAAGTGTACATTTACCTTATAAGGTCGCCGAAAATGTTCGAGCGGCGATCTTAATATGTGTTAATTTCAATGTTTTATACAAATGAAACAAAATTAACTAATTTCGTGGAACTAAAGCTCAAAGTATATTGTATCGTTCATTAGAAAATTGCCTCGGACCCGCGAAGACAGTTTTGCTTCAAACAATTTTTGAGAATGATTGTGAGTCGAATTGTATATGGTACATCAATGAGAATTTTCACTTTCATTTGAAGGTACTTCTGAGAATTGTATATAGAGCTTAAAAGTTGTTTATCACACTGATATTCTAAAAGTATTGACATATAAACATAATATAGGAAATAAAAATATAACATAAATGTTTCATTATAATAGACATGATATAAATGCATAAATTAAACTTAAAGAAAAAAAAATTGTTAACGTGTTCTGTATATAACCCTTGGCAAGGTAAATTCGTAAATGATAATAATTCCATCACATTATGTAATATACAATCTGGATAGATATTTTTGCTCTGGAAACCCATATCATTTATTATGACACATCTTTTATATACATAAAATTTTCTCAAGCTACATCACGACATTAACGACATTTTTTGTGCGTCCAACGACGAAAAACACATTTTACAAACAGCATTTACTTGTCTATGGTTACAAGTAAAAAATAGTGTTTTCCAAGGCAAATGTGCTTGGTCGTTATTATAAAAGTATAAAGCCGTATATTCAATACGCACAAGACATATCCTAGGATATGATAATATTTATATCATGATGTAGTTTGAGAAATATGTATATTTTTGACCACTTTTTCGGCGTATTGACTTTGCAAATAAATAAAATTACTGGGCATGAGCATTAGCTTATTAGCTACCCGTTTCATATAAATCCGCCTGTGAATGTTAGAACAAATTAAAATCAAGGTGATATAAATATTTGAACAATTGTTTGAACACTGTTTGGACTACAGTAAAAGTAAATAGTAACAAGTGTACAGCAGAATCAAAACCTTTTTTAAAGACAATTGATTCTACGGCTTCACTTAAATACCTGTTTCTTGCTGGCCAAGTTGTTTAGATTCTTGCTGAAGCTCTATAGGAATCTGGCCATTCCTTATCATAGCTTTAAGAGTTAAAACGAACCTTTCGTCTGAGAACATAGGATAAACTTCTCTGTACATAGCTACAATTCTTTTCGTGTTAAATATTACCATGCCGTTTAAAACATGCAATATGCGTTGTTTTATATTCATGCGCAACATGGCATTAAATAGCGGTCGTGTCTCTTGATCTATATGAATTCTAATGATGTTATTCATCTCTTTCCCGATTATTCGGCAAGGCCAGTACAATTTACAGCCTCGATTTTCGCCAGCTTTGTTGTTTTGATCTTGGGGTCGCTTACGCTCTTTTTTTTGAGTCGGTTGTTTTTTAGGTTTTTTAGGTTTTTTGACCGCGACCTCGCTCTCCTCTGAAATGTCCGTGCTTGGCCCGGCATTCTGTGAAATACATTTATTCCGTAACGATTAAGTTAGGAAACTGTAAAAGCGATATCACACTTTGCAATGATGGTAATCAGACTATCTTTAGTCTTACCGTAAACGGGATTAGATTTATTTATGCAATAATTCCCGTGCATATTATGGTAAACGTCTGATTTCATCAAAAATAGATATAGAAATGACAAATCAAAGCCAAATAGGACCATTTCAGATTGGAGTATAAATTGTTGTATGAAACATTTTAAAATAATGTTAACTGTGTTGCAACAAGTAGTAGTCTAGGAGAATGTACAACCAGTGTTTAAAAAATAACAACAAATAAATTAACAATAGTTAATGCTATAGACTTTGAAACAAAAAATGTAAATCATAAAAAATCAAAGTTTTAAATTTTAAGTAAATTAATTGCATTGCTAGTCAAATATAAAAAGAAATCATAATCTGTACTAATATTATAAAGCTGAAGAGGTTGTTTGTTTGAACGCGCTAATCTCAGGAACTACTGGTCGATTAGAAAAATTCTTTAGGTGTTAGATAGCCCATTTATCGAGGAAGGCTATAATAGGCATGGCATATCATCATGCTCGGACCAATAGGAGCGGAGCAATGTGGGTGAAACCGCGGAGCACAGCTAGTATCCTATAATTCTCTATTTTTCAAGACTGTCACTTACTTGCAGCATTTCCAAACGTTTTTGTTCCATAATAAGTTTCTGTTCCGCCTCAACAAGCATTCGTTTTCTGTTTGTCAGTTCTATCTCCAACTAAACATACAATTTAAAAACAACTACTACATATAATATTTTAATTCATAAAACATAGTACTTACATCTAGACGCATAATATTTTGAATAATCATCATCAATCATTAATATTTTGAGTTATCATTCATAATGTTAACATGAAATTAGTTGTCTAATGAATTTGAATTTGTCTAAAAAGCACGTAAAAGTCTACAATTGTTGTAATTTTGTAATCAATTATTTGGAAGAATCAATATTTCTGGTAACCAACAGAGAAATAGCCAACTACACTTTATAGAAGCATGGTGAATCTACTATTTACCCAACTATTGCAAAGGAAAAAATTCTGTACATGGGAATGAACATACATTCATATACATAAAAAATTATATTATAAATTCATAAAAGTGCATGCTTAAAATCTATAATTACTAATTAACCAAATAAACTACTAAATGACTTCACTACACTCAACTATTTTAAATTATTTTTTTTACTATATTGATTTATTACAAAAAAGTGAATATTGTAAATATATGTATATATGAGTAAATCTATCTATCTATGCAATTATTAATTAAGAGAGTGAACAACATAATATGATGTCCAATCTTTTAAAAATTTAAGAAAATATTCACATATTCATATTAAAAAGAGTTTATTATTTATTAATATTACCTATTTCATATTCACAATATACAAATTTTGATATTCCATAAAGATTATACTTAAATTACCAAAAATCTTACCTCAATTTTGGAGAGTTCCTCATTCATATGAGGACTTCGGGATCTCACCGGAGAATATGCCCTCTGGTGTTCCACCGGCCATTGCTGCTTCTCCTCATAATCATTGTTTTCCTGAGGTATGGCTTGATCATCTTTCATGAAGCACTTTAGTGAGTATATCTGTTGGTCTGTATGTTGGAAAGGATAATCCTGAAGGGTCGCTACAGCCTTCTCGGCAGCGTCGCGTGATTCAAAGCGAATTAACATCTGATTGGACGAATCCGGAGCTGTACTGAGCGATTCTATCCAGAATTTTACTGGCGGCCGTTTGAAAACGAATTGTCCCAGAAAATGGTGCATTTTCTGCTTCTTTACCTTTATTTCAATTAACATATCATAAGTATATACTAATAAACATATTTTTTTTAATTTAAGATTTCTATTTACATTTTTGAAGATATTCTTTAAACAGGAGTTAATTTTTGCTAATTGTAGCTGTTTTATAAAAAAAATACTTACTGTTTTCGGAAGACCGCTGACAATAACAAAATACGGCATATTTATGAATCGATTTTTATTACAACAAGAATACTGTTGCTGAATGTGTGGGCGGTCCTTTTTAATGTCCCTTCTTTGCTAATTTATCAGTACCGTACCTTTATATTGTAAATTTCCACATACAATATTGATACAATACAAAGCAAATACAATGCAAATATTGAATTATCAACACAGCGAGCGAAAAGCGAAGGAAATGTCAGTCGAACAGCCACAGCGAACAGCGAACTCGATTAAATTAGGGTGGCGATCCTATATATGATAATATATGGTTAAATTTTTAAGAAAAGTGCAAGCAAAAAAAAAAAAAAGTGCAAAACAATTATTACGACAGCCAAAATAACACCTAGAGCTAAGAATTCAAATTGCGTTGTTAGTTTTAAATATTTATATTTTCTTCCATTTCCGTGCAACGGTGTTTGAGAACCAAAGTTGAAAACAGAAAATAATATTTGAAAAGCGAAAGTGATACAAGCTCAGAATTAGTGTAATAGCGGCAGTACACATGGGGCCAAGGCGTTGGGCCAACGTGTTGGGAAAAAATGAAGGATATCAAGATTCCTGTTCACACATTGGCGTACTGATCATTCTGCATTGGCGCTTCAAAGATGAACGTAGTCCGTAGAAGTTCTTGCAGCCGCGGCAATTTATTTATACAGTGCGTTTAATTATTACGTACATGTGCACCAATAACAATGAGTGTACTCTGCCGTCTGCGATGATACCATTTTCCAATCTCTATTTTCCTTTTTTTTATTTCTGTATAAATAAAACATTATTAAAAATTATGTTTAGATTTTTTCAAATGTTTAAAATGTGTACATTTTACATTTAATTTAATAATTTTAACTACCCATAAAACGAAACTTTAAAGATTACGGACGGATGTATTGATTGGTGATATATTTTGATAATATTATTTATGTAATAAAGCATAATTTGATCAAAATCATGCTCATTGTATATTGTTATTTAATTTTTAAGAACAAGTAAGTAACTGTTTCATACTATTTTACTCATTTTATAAATATATTCATTTTTTTAGCGAAAATGTATGAAAGTGAGTTATGAAAAACATCTAGAATAATATAATAAATAGAAAATAAAACATCTAATTTATTGAGTCATATGGTTTTTATTTTTGTGTAGTTCATGCCGTGGATTCCAAATTATTCCTTCATGTCGATACAATTCTACGAATTGTAAAACCTCATTGCTTGTCCACATCGGCGCCGCCATCGCTACATCGCCGGAACATGGAAACGTAAATTTCATTGACGCGCAACGATACTGTCTCCTCTGACGAGTAACAACAAACTGAACAAGACACCAACGTGTGAACGCTGTTTGCGGAGCGCGCCAAGATCCTTTGAAGTGTGCACAAAAAACCGACAACATTCGGATGGCCTGCCAATATTGGCGCCAACTAGGCTAATGAAGCCAACATACCGCCAAGTAGCTCTCTACACGTTGGCCCAACCCGTTGGCCCAACACGTTGGCCCCATGTGTACTGCCACCATAAAATATAGTTTATCTACGCTTATGAAAAGGCAACACCGAACCACACACCGAACAAGTCAGTCGGCCTTGCAGTCGGCACCAAGAAGCTTATGTCGGCACTCATTGTGTTATCTGTGCACAGCTTTAATCTATATTACATGCTCTGTGGTGCACAGTCAACAGTGCAATGCAATGTCAAATGTGCATTGGGCTCTACGATTGGGCTCAAGCTCAGGGCTCAAGATTGGGCTCAATCTTTGAATTGGAAATTACCAAATGTAAGCTTCTTGGAAATTACCAAGAAATTACAGACTATAGTATTGTAGCGACGACAAGCCAATTTACGAGTTATCGAATTTCAAGTGTATATAGTACCTACTAAGAAAGTTCACACCACAGGTTCACACGGTAACTTGTATATAAACAGTTCGTGCGCTATGCATGGACAGTCACGGGCACAGATTAAGTATTAGTTACTACGCACGGGCTTGTCGGGACGCGGGTGGGTCGCATAGGTCGAATATTAATTACATACGGATAAATATATGTAGTTAACGAAATATAACCTTTGCGTAGTTATTCATCTTTTATTACACCCGCATATATAGGTAAACCAGAATCTGATGGCAATTAGGGAAATCAAAATTTTGAGTGTGCAACCCTAGGGAAAATGGACTGAACGATCTTGATACTGCTTATTTTTTATTTTGTCCTCAATATCATTAGTCACATTACATAAGTGGACAATACTGTACTTAATAATGAGATATCCACTTAATATTATGTAAATAAATACTTACGTGTATAATATACATTACATATTACTTTTATAAAGGTAATACATATTATTATTTACACATACCTAGGTATATTTGAATATATCATCATGCTATGTGAAAATATGGATGTAATGATAATGCAGATCAAAACTAGATTGCATATAATTTTTTATAAAATAAAATAAAACTATGTTTATTTTCGTAAGTATTAACAGATACACACATTATAAAATTGACTTGGACAGCTTGGACTCGACGAATAGCCGTATTGGAAACTCCTGTAATAAGTTTTCATAAAATTATATTGTAATCAACTAACAATATTATAGATACCTACTCATAATATTTTTAATTTAAAGTATCAAAACGGGTAAGTCCAATTTGCCAATAAAATCTACAAAATTGAAAATTGTGATGTGTTTGACCGTTCCTCATCGAATATTTTTCTATACACATTGTAAACAACACCTCTTGCTTGTGATCGCAGTGGCTTTTTCGACATTTTCGAAGATTATTTAGACAAAATTCTAAAAATTATTCATCAACTACGAAGAAGACAAATAATTTGACAACCAATTTGATAGTTGTCAAATAAAGTTGCCACATGAAAATCTTTTATTTCTTAAATATAAATTTGCCATCAGATTCTGGTAGACCTATAACAAGCCCCAACAGTATTTACAGTTGACAATTGACATTTGACAATTTACATTTGCATGTGCATTTCTACTTGCTCTGTGACCATTGCATACTATATTACCAATATATTACCTACATAGAGGAAGGATGTATAACTGAGATTACCTACTTGCTCTGTGCTTGCTGATTGCTCCGTGAGGATTTCATATTAAACAGATACCTATCTGATTTCAGAATTGTATACACATAAAATCTAATTAGCACAGTAAACAATTTATGCTGACGAAATATTCATTACATACTCATAAAAATGACCGTGATTGCTGTGGATGATGTACCGCCAAAGGTAAGAATATACATATAGTAGCTGAATGTTTTTACTCAAAAATGTCAATTGATATCAATATTTTTGTTTCAGATGCCTTTGAAACTATTTATTAGAAAGCTTTCTTGGATTGTGAAAGGTCATTTTGAAGCCCTCGGGTTTGACTCTCAAACTAATAAAAATAATAGTTCAAAGACTTGTTATTTAAAACTGTCGCCGAATTTGAATGTTGGCGAAGTTATAAGAAGAATCAATGAGACACCGAGTGGAAAATTGAGGTTTAGAGCGTTTGTACCTACATCAGTTCCAAATGTAAATATTTGTATTACCTATTGCATATTTCTTCAAATAAATATTGGAAGATTTGTAAATGCCTGAAAATTTTATAAAACTAATTCTTCTATTCTAGTTCACAGGAAAACCTTTAACTTTGTCAAACAAATTGAGGAGAGTTATACACATACCATTGGAATTATCACCAGAAGAGGTATATTTTTTCAAATTCAAAAATATATTTAGTAAGTATGTAAGTGATAGAAGAAAGGCAGAACAACATTTGACGGGACAGATAATATAAATTTATTAAAAAAAAAACTTCCTTGATTGAAATCCTTACAATCAAATTTTTATTAATTTTTTGTTTCCTTTGCCTGTCTATGGGCACTTAAAATTATTATAATTGTTAATAAAATACATACATATGAATAACAAAAAAATTGCTTTGAAAAGAGAGTCACTATAGAAAGTAGTATTCTTACTTTAGTACATGGTCGATTTGGTTTGAAAAAAAATAATCATATTAACTTGTTTTTAATATTTCTATGAAAAAAAATTTAACCACGTTAAAATAAACAAGCAGCCTTACTTTATTTAAAGTAATTTTAATTGTAATTTTTGTTTCAGTGTTTTCTCAAAGTCCACAATGAAATTATCACAGAATTGGTGTACAAGTTTACAGGATTACTGAGAATCAGTCAAAAGACAAATCACAAGCTTTTAGAGAACATTTGTTTTGTAAGCATACTTTTTTATAGCACATGCAATCCTACTTCCTACTAGTTCTATCCTATCCTACTTAATCCAAATAATATTATAAATGCGAAAGTTTGTGAGGATGGATATTGGATGTGTATGTGTATGTTTGTGCAAATACTACTGAACCAATTATAATGAAATTTAGCACATATATAGAGGTTAACTTGGATTGTGTAATCAATAATATTATATAATAAATAGGATAGGTTCTATCTCGGAAATCCCATGGTAACAGGAACTATGCGGTTTTTTTTAAATGCAGGCAAAGCCGCGGGCGTAAAGCTAGTGTTATAATATATAAAATTCTTGTATCACAATGTTAGTTACCATACTCTTCCAAGACAGCTTGACTGATTGTTATGAAATTTGGTTACACATTAGTCTGTATCGTCTGTATGTCTGAGAATCGAACAGCATATATTTTTTTATACCCCTAGGCAGAACAACATTTGACGGGACATCTAGTATAAACATTAAGCCATATTTATTCCAGGCAGTAGCGGAAAAACTGCGACGCGTCGCTAACTCGACTAAAATAAACAACACGCCGTTCAAATTGAGCTCGGCGTACAGAAAGGCTCATCCGCATGTTGGTGATTACGAACTTATCATGTCCACTTTGCATATGTTGGAGGATGCGCAGGCGCAGCCGAGAACACAGATCAGCGAGAAGGACTTGATGGTTGTGCATGTTAATCCTAATCGTGAGTATTGCATTTTAATCTGATTTCGTTTAACTACATACCTAAGTACATAGTATAAAACAAAGTCGCCTTCTCTGTCCCTGTATCCCTATGTATGCTTGAATCTCTAAAACCAAGCAACAGATATTGATGCGGTTTTTTTAATAGATAGATATTCAAAAGGAAGGTTTGAGTATATAATTTATAAGTTTTAGGCAAAGCGGGCGAAGCCGCGGTCGGAAATCTAGTTGAGCAAACTAAAATAAATAATTACAAATCAATAAACATTTTGCTAGTTTATATTTTAACTAGCTGTGCTCCGCGGTTTCACCCGCATTGCTCCGCTCCTGTTGGTCTTAGCGTGATGATATATAGCCTATAGCCTTCCTCGATACATGGGCTATCTAACACCGAAAGAATTTTTCAAATCGTACCAGTAGTTCCTGAGATTAGCACGTTCAAACAAACAAACAAACTCTTCAGCTTTATAATATTAGTATAGATGAGTGAATGAACGATTGATTGAATGAAAGAGTGGATATAAAATAACTTGCATATTTAATAAGAATAATGGTAATTAGTTTGAGAAATGTAATAATGGAACAAATATTAATTCATTCATTCCATTCATAAGTTGAATGAAAGCTATTTTCGAAAAATATATAAAATAATATAGACAATAGACTTGAGCCTATCTGGGCTAAGATTAAAGAATAGGAAATTTAAGATGTATTACATCTATATTCTCAATTCAGATCACAATTATAGTTAACGTTTTTATCGTGATGATATGGATAAATTCAAAAAAATAAAAGATCGATTTTAATAAAGTAATAAAATATGTATAATAAAAAAATCATTTCAATCGTACTCTTTTTTACAGCTGTTGTTACACGTTTTGAGAAAATAAAGGATGATACTAATAAATACTCAGACAGAATAATGAAAAGGGTAAGATTTTAATTCTATATCTACAAATATTTTATTATTTATAGTTTTATACCAATAATGAAGGGCTTTATATGCGTAAAATTTTTTTGAAGTGAAACTTCGGGCACGTTCAGAGTAAAATTTCAAGGTCGCGTCATGGCAATATCGTCACGATTTTGGTATCTTTGAATCTTGCCAAAGAAGTTTCACTTCTTACACACGTGTCCTCGGCATATACGCTCTTTTTTTCTTAAATATAATTATTCTAATTTCGTATATTCCTAAAATGAAATAAATTTATTTTTAACAGGTGCATGAATACATTAATTCGTTAAAAACAGACTCTAATCCGGAACAGACTGAAGAAGAGAAAGCAAGAGTTAATGTTAGGAAACAATTGAAAAAAGTACAACCATACTTATCAACGGTAAGAAACTTTAATTGTTTTTTTGGTCCACAATTTCATGCAATGTAGTTTTTATGTTTTTAAATAGTTATGTTTATCGTGAAATTGCATATAATCTGTGTATGCAAAATGTTAAAAAAAATGAATTGTTAATGCAAATTATCCTTGTATCTAATACCATACCATCACTAACTCAATAATGGCAGATTGTATGATATACATTTTTATGATATTATTTATAATTATTGCAATTTTTTTGTATTTTTTTGTATTACTAGCTGTGCCCTGCGGTTTTACCCGCAGTGCTCCACTCCTGTTGGTCTTAGCGTGATGATATATAGCCTATAGCCTTCCTCGATAAATGGGCTAGCTTACACCGAAAGAATTTTTTAAATCGGACCATTTCTGAGATTAGCGTGTTCAAACAAACAAACAAACTCTTCTTCTTTATAATATTAGTATAGATGTAGTCTTATATTAATTTTAATTTTAAGTATGAATCAATAAATGAATAAAATTGCGACGGCAAAATTTCCTATGTATGATTATGATTTTTTCAGATCATCAGAGAAGTTACAGCATCGCAATTGGTTCCATTGAATAAAGCTCACAAAACTCAGGTATGATTTATAAATAAATGTATTTATTCTGTTACTATTTTATTTTGTACTAGCTGTGCCGCGCGGTTTTACCCGCGGGCGAACCTGCGGTCAAAATTAAGGGGCCGTTCACGTATTACGTAAGCACCAAGGGGGGGTGGGGGGGTCTCTGTTTTGCTTATTTTGGATGACATGGGGGGTGGGGGGGTCTAGATGATGATTACGTCATCGTTAGTTATTTAAGTTTTTTCGGGGATTCCCGCAAATAATACATATGCGTAGGCACTCGCTTTGAGAACTGATTAGGGGAATTACCGCGCATTAGGGAAATTACCGTGTGCTATTCACTTGTCTAATAATTCACTCTCGTGCCGGCCGGCTGCAAGTGCGCATCTATCAGTATTGTTTTGTTTGGATTCTAAACGTATTGTAAGCATTGAAAGTTATCATTTGTGTTTATGTTGATGCAATTAGCCAAAGTTTAAAGTTTTAATTATTTAAATATCTTATTAGAATTTCATATCATATAGACAAATCCAAGTTATACCAAAAACTGTTCGAAAGTTTTAAAAAATCTCATACTGGGACGAAAGTGCAAAATGTACAAAAGTGAGTTAACGAAGTTTGGCGAAATTATAAATTACAAGCAAAGTCAGATAAGGAACTAGATATTATTGTATCTAAGAGAAATGAAGAAGAATTGCAAGCGGCGACTAAAAATAAATCCTTGATCTGCTTCATTTTTTTTCCAAGGTGAGTAAAAAAAAGTAAACACGCCCACAGAGGGAAAAGTTAGACCTGTAAGAGTCGCTGCTCGTCGTGCTAATGAACTGATGTACATTATTCAAAATTTAGAGCACCAAGATGTTGAATGGCTCGATGAGAGTGACGTAGACATTCCAAAATCGGATGAAAGTGAGCAGACTCACAACACTGAGCAGCAATCCAATGTCATCGATAACTTAGAATCATGGATTCAGGTTTCATGGACTGAAGACTGTTAATGTGTTCCGAAAATATTCTTTATGTTAGTTATGTTCTTTATTTCTGATTATATTTTTTTGTCATTTACTCTATGTGTATCAGTTAATGCTAATATTTTCATGAATTTTCCTATTTTAAAAATAACAATATAAAAAACCATTTATTACTAAAAATGTTTACGTAAGCATAGGGGGAGGGGGTAAGTGCTTTGCTTACTTTTGATGACAAGGGGGGCGGGGGGGTAAAAAATGGTAAGAAATCTGCTTACGTAATACTTGAACGGCCCCTAACTAAGTATTTGTAATTCTGATGTATCATGTATCATCATTACATAGTATAAAACAAAGTCGCTTTATTTGTCCCTTTGTATTCTTAAATCTTTAAAACTACGCAACGGATTTTGATGCGGTTTTTTTAATAGATAAAGTGATTCAAGAGGAAGGTTTTAGTATATAATTTATTAGGTTTTAGACAAAGCGGGCGAAGCCGCGGGCGGTGAGCTAGTAACCTATATGCAATGGTTGGTGGTAAATGAAACACTTAACTCGACTGTAAGCTGTAGTATATTGTATTAGACTGGCATTAAACTGTAGAACAACAGGACTATCTGGGGGCACGGTAGTGCCCCCGCCAAGACGAGCCAAGCGAAAGCGAAGCGCACGGGCACTACCTACCTTTTCTCGAAGCGCTTCGACGTTTTTTTGAACCCTCATAACTTGGGTTTGGATTATGCTAGATCAACAAAATTTTCGGGATATATTGTCAATAGCGGACTTATTGAACATATTAAGTTTTAATTACATTAGCTTTTATACTTCAGATTTTATTTATATCTAAAAAACGCTAATTTCGTCACTGACTCACTGATGATCATCAAAATTCTTAAGGTATTTCCTAATGTCCTAGAAAGCTGAAATTTTGTATGTAAGCTAGTATTAGCACACAATCAACAAAAAAATTATAAAACTTGTAACTTTCATCCCCCAACCCCTTAAACTAGGGGATGGGAGTTTGTATGAGACCTGTAATTTTAAATTAAATTTTGATGACGCTAGAGGTCTAATCTAATAATCTAAAACTTGGTTCCCCTAGATATATATAT
>CAJQZM010041930.1:0-72392 GCA_907164665.1 Colias nastes | reverse complement strand
ATTCAAAGGATTACAATCATTCTAGTATGTTGACTCTACTATTAAAATTCTGAAGAGAATTTAAATAGTTTTAGAGGAGAGAATCCGGGGTGAAGTGTTTGTTAAAATATTCTATTGCTATAACTATAATGATGGACTAACCTTGAATGAGAGATTAGTATTTTTAAACCTACAGCTAGCATATACCTAATACGATCAAGTCTTATTTCTATATTCATTTATGAATTTACACTTACAACAATTTTAAAGTTTAATTATTATTAATGAAACTTTGTATTAAAAACTTTAAACTCACCGCAGAAACTCCGAACGTCGCAAAAACTTCAGATGACATAAACATTTTCACAAAAACGTAAACAAACGCACAAAAACAACTTACTTAATAAAATTACATAAATTATCACAGATTCACATAAACATAGTTTCTTTAACTGTTATATTTAATAAACTATGCAGTAACTGTATTGCAATATTGTTGTTGTTATTTAACTTGTCTACCTGTGACGCGTGACACTGACAGCAGCTGGCGGTGCGGCAACGTCGCTTATCGCATTAAGTAGCAGGTGGCTCTAACGTCATTAAGGAAGGTCAGACACGACTTTGTAGATTTATTAATTCGTTTATTTTGTCTGGCGTTTTAATTTGTTCTGTTATATAATATTGATGTGACAATTTTTCAGCTTTTAAATAACTTTAGGTCTTTATTGTTTTAATTGTCGAAACTTAAAAAATATTTATACGGAATGGGACTCGGTATTTTTTTTCATGAATAAATTTAGTTAATCAAAAATAATGTTCGTAATGAAAGAATCAATTTCAAAATGTCTACATAAAAACGGGATAAAATATTAATTATTATGATCTAATTCTACTACAAAAAAATACCCTTTAATATTTAGTAGAACTCGTATGTCGACATGCTCCGTTTCGTTTGTAAGCATCCTAAACGTCGAAACGTCACCTGTTGCAGCAGAGCGGCAACGTCTCAATCAAAATGTGCGCGTGAGTCATGGAATATGAATTCAATTTTTGGTTTTCACTACATTGCTGCTTATGTAGAGCGGTTCTTTACAATATCATGTTGTACTTGTCCTTACAAAGAAGCAAGCTATATTGAAGTAAAGTATTATGCCATTTGCAAGAGACAGATGACATTTAACTAATTTTACCTCTGGCGAATTTTAATTTAAAACTTTCTATTAAACGCAAATGTCAAAAATTTTCAAGCAATATTACGCTGTTATTAAATTAAAGAAAATAGAACTTTATAAATAAATTTTTGCCTATGTTAACTTTGCAAGAGTAGTCAGTATGAAAGGTAGAGAACTTACGTAGAACGAAATAATACTATGTATTTCTGAAACACCTGAGACCGTGTTTGATCTTGGATCCGAATAAACTTGAATATTTCTTCACCTAGGAATAATTTTAACTACTATATACTATTTAATATATTTGCTTTAATATATTATGTATTTGCTTATCACTTTTTTATACGAAGTGAATAGAACTCAATTTACCTAATCAACCTGATCCACCAAACATTGTGTTGTGAATTGTGATGTACATATTAAAAAAAATGTTGTGTGGTTTTATGAAACCACGGTAAAAGTGAAACTGTTCGAACGGTTCCGAACACTGCTTTGTGTAGCGCATGTCGCGTGACGGTCGGCTGCCGAGTAGGTATACCTACTCGGCAGCCGCGATACACGCGACATGCGCTACACAGACCAAAAAGTTTGAGACGATGTAATAAAAGTTTCACTTTAAAAAAATTACGAATTCTATAAACCTGAAAACTATAAGAAGATTTAGAGAAAAAATAAATAAATAATTTTTACATTAACTAGCTATAAATATTCTGTCTCTAGTTCAAATCAGAGCACTGTATATTCGAAAAGAATTTTCTATTATCACCATTCACCAAACATAGCATAGATCCTTGATAAGTTGATAGATATGGCTTTTTATAAAAACCGCCCTAAAATCATTTATTTGGACCCATGCTCCATATAGACTACATAATTAAATAATAGTTCTGGTAGAAATTATTGTTTAAAAATTATAAGATGTTTTGCGTAAGTAAATAGGTTATTAAAAAAGATAAATTTGCGTAAATCTCTAGAGTCTAGCCAACTATCGCCAACAACGAGCTATTTAAGTTATAACTATCCGAACAAAGAAACCTCTCAACAAAATGTATTTTTGCGATTGATAGAAGCACAGACTAATAATAATATACTACGTATACAAATAGAAGGTTATTATGATATTAGTGAAGACAAGACATCTCAAGATAATCAAAGCTTATAAAAATATAATAAGTAAATCCCTTAAAATGAAAAATTCCCTTATCACAAACGATTCCATGTACTTAATTCATAGAAAATCCAATAAATATCACACGGCAATAATATATTTGATAATATCTGATCCGATATAATATCAAATATTTTCCAAAAACTGTCATTGTCATAAACTTTGATTTACTGGGAAATCAGCAAAATAGGCAGGCATATTCAAAGGTTAAATTTCGGATAATTCTCATCAAAGTACGATTAAAGGATTTGTCAGATAGAAAGCATCCTTAGCGAGCATTAAAGCTAGCACGCTGAACGCTCCAACATAGTTAAGTTCATTATGAAGAAATTCAAAATCAAAATCTGATAACAACTTAAAACATTTCGTTTATTAAATTTCATGTTTAAATATTCACTCATTTATTACTAATAAATTTGAATCTAATAAAGAAAAATTAATCTTTAAAGGTCTTTTTAGATAGCCTAGATAATTAGGTAATGTCTGAGCTCTAGCCTTGGAAAGACAAGACATTATTATTGTAGGGCTTCTACTTACTTAAGTTTTCCTAGAATTTGTTTCAATTTACAGTTTCTAGACTATCTCGTGTCTCAATTGACATAAATAGAAGTAAATTATCAAGTTGGTGACAAAAACAAAAAACAACTTTATGAAATGACTGAATTTATTGAAAATAAACGATCGCAATGTCATATGAAGTCTTCTAAAGAGATGGACGAACTTAGATAATATTATATTCACATTGCTACAAACCTATAAAGCTCCACGTTGTATATTACTAGCTTTCCGCCCGCGGCTTCGCCTGCTTTGTCTAAAACCTAATAAATTAGGTATATGAGTACATACTAAAACCTTCTTCGAGAATCACTCTATCTATATATTATATTAAAAAAAATCGAATTATGTAGTTGCGTAGTTTTAAAAATTTAAGCATAAATAGGGATATAGGGACAGAGAAAGCGACTTTGTTTTATACTATGCAGTAGTTATGTAAATTATGTTTACATTCAAACCAAATTGTAATAATTTATTGACATCATTATTGCGATTACGTAATAAATTAACGGGATGAGGTTAATTTAAATGATAATGGAGTACTTTAATAGCAGGAAAAATAAAACGTCATTATAATAAAAAAAATATATTTATAACAGTTTAACGCCTAACTCTATAAAATATTGAAGCAAGTCGTGCTGACTCCGCTATACCAGCCCACGTTTCTGAGTTTATTTGAGGTATGTATTGAGGAGGTACTAGAAAACCATATTCATTCATATCTGGCAACTCCAATGTGAAAGAGAAGGGTACGCCAATGTCCTGAAATAATAGTACAATACTAATTCAAGCAGATATAAAAACTCATTTTTGTTAGTGACATTTTACCTAACCTATGATAGTTAACATTACATTAAAATAATGCGGCTATTTTATGATGGTGGTAAACGAATGTTATTACAGAATGATTTAAAATATTTCGATAAGATATTATAACTAACGACGTTGCAGCAACACGAAAAAACTTAGTCTTCATATTTACGGTGGGAAGAAGACAAAATATTTGTACCTAAATAAATTTAAAACCAACCTGTGCATAATCCTGAGAAGTACCCGAAGCAGGGTACAGAACAAATCTGCTATTACCAACCAAATAATCGTACATATTAGGCAGTTTATTCCCATCTATATGAGCTCCCATTGCAGCTCCAACCATATGAATTTGAGCCACATTTGCCGGCAACGTAGCATTATCGAACCCGTACAGTATAAAGCTTCCATAACTGTGAATATTCAAATAGATCTGAATACGATCCAAGTGCGAGTGAAGTATGTCTCTAACGTGTCTGTTTTCGATTTCAGAGAAGGGGTAGGGACCAGCATAGAGGCTGGAGCAAGGGTTGTTATAAGCGTTGATCTCCATGAAGAAGATGTCAAAGTTACGGTTGAGGTCCACGCCGCGGCATTCCTCGTGAATCTCTGGGTTAAATGAGCGGCTTGCGCGCCACATGCGTTCCTGGAATATAATATTATAATAACTATTTTTACAACTGTTGTAATAGACAAATTTTATAATCTGTATTTTAGTAATGGTTAACTGTATAGTCTGTGTAGTATCTATAGTAAAAAGGGATTGTTTTTGCCCTTATCCTGTCTCTTTGGTTTGTGGTGTAATGTCGTGCTGTACAGTGTACCTTGCTATAAATTATAAAATAACTAGCGACCCGCCCCGGCTTCGCACGGGTGCAATGCTGATACTAAATACACTACAGAAAAACTGTGAACGTTGTATATAAAAACAAAGCGGCCCGCTCCGGCTTCGCACGGGTATAAAATATATAGCCAGGCGGCCGGCCGGTACCGCCGCAAACGCTACGTCCCGCAATTTTTAAATCTGTAATATCTTCGAAAGTATTCACTTAAATCATACGGTGTAAAGGGCAATATAGATCTATATTAAATGAACAATGTATTCAAGGTATTTAATTGGTTAAGGATTAATGCTGTATTGGTTAAAATCGCTTCGAAAATTAGCCATTATTTGTCGTAAAAAGTAAATGACAAAAAAAAGTTATTGTGGGTTATCCATAAGAGATAGACATATACCATCGCGGACTTTTCTGTAGACCTTTTCAATGTGTACAATACTTAGTACATTATTTTGATAAAACTCCTAGGGATCAACCTGCGTTTGCAATGTAAGCGGAAAAAATGTAATTTTTTACGACATCACATTAGAAACCTCAAAAATAACAGTACTTCTCCACTATTTAATGGATGTTATTATACATATAAACCTTCCTCTTGAATCACTCTATCTAATAAAAAAAACCGCATCAAAATCCGTTGCGTAGTTTCAAAGATTTAAGCGTACAAAGGGACATAGGGATATAGGGACATAGGGACATAGGGACAGTGAAAGCGACTTTGTTTTATACTATGTAGTGATGAAGTTTTCATATCAGCATTCACAAGTTGTGTTTCAATATCCAATTATTTCAATAACTATATAAAAAATAAACTTAGCATCGACATATACCTAACTTTTTTATTTAAACTTAAACTTTTTGGTTATACAATTACTTATTCTTCAGGAAAAGATTTTGATCATTAACGAATTCTATATAATAAATACATTCAGATTGACACTTTTTAACGTTATAAAATTACACACATAGGAAAATATTTTGGTCATCAACACGAATCATGTTGGACACAATACTGTATAATTTGGAAATTTAGCTATTAAGTTTCACCTACATCAGTATGAGAATATTCATATCCATCTGGGTTGTAAACAGGCAGTATGATCCAGTCAACATTATCCCTCAGATCTCTATCTTCATCCCGCAAACTTTCAACCAAACGATGCATGGTATACAACGCTACGGGAGTAGTTACCCATTCTCTGGCATGCATTGCTGCGTCCATGAAGTATATGGGCTTGCTTGGATCTTCGAAATTCGTTGTTGATATCTGAAAGAAGATAGTCATGTAGATGAAAATTATTTTCTACTTGATGTTAACCAGCACCGTTAAATAGAAGACTGAAGTCCCTATTGGGGTAAAGGACATGCACTATGCATACAGCTGTTTCACTGGTCAATTTTCTTTCAGAAAAAAGTAGGTAATGAGCCTTCTGTGTCCTTCCAGACCTCCACCAGGAATTGAAACCAGGACCATTTTGTAATTTTAACTACAGATAAGCGTAACAGGACACCAGTAGCTGTGAAATCAGCCATTATACATACCTTTAAATATTTCACTGGTCGACCTTCAAAGCTCAATCCAGCTGTCACCACTTTTGCAATATTTGGATATTCCCGCGCCAATCTCTCCATATACGCATCAATCTGTAAAAAACATTATTCATTTCGTGAAAAAATAATATCTCTGTAGTCTATTTTTGTCGTCGCTAAAATAAGACAAAGGATAAAGAAAAAGGATAAGTGAAAAGTTTCTCGAAATAAACGTATTATATTATAAATTTTATTTTAACGTATGAGTAATGGCGGTGTGGATAGTCTGGCATAAAATGTATATTTAAACAGACTGCAAAATAATGTTATCGATTTAAATAATACTAGCTGATCCACGCAATTTTGTCTGCTTTCTAAAGGTCAAACGTCTACTTCTGATAGTGGTAGCGTCATTTAAAGCCTTCCACAATTAATGGATATTCCAACACAAAAGTAAATTGGTTATTAGTTGGCCAATAGTTCCTTAGAGTAGAGCGTTCAACTGACCGTAGGTGCAATACCGATTCTTTAATTCATTAATATTATATTGTTTTATTACCTCTGCTACTCTCGCATATTTATTGTAAACTTCCACATTTTGGCGGCTTCTTGTCCACTTAATGAGATCTTCGTCAAAATTTTTAATCTTGCTGAAAAAACAAGGAAACCTTCCCAATTACGAATCTAAAGATTTATTTAAATAATGGTAATGGGGATTTATTTAAACACATTAAAGGGGTTTTAAGAGTCATTTCAGAGGTAGACCTTTTACAGGATTACTCTCTGTAATTAATTCATGAAAAACCGGTTTGTAGATACAATAGTGTAACTTTCTATCACGCGTGTGAAGCCGTATTCTGAAACTAGTATTATGTATATTATGTTACAACGATTGGCGACGATTTATTGATTTATTGTTCTATGTTTATAGTCCAATGACAATAAATAGATAGATCCCAATCATTAAAAGGCATATATATCTAATATATCAGGGTTTGTGAATAATTGAATTATTGGATATCGCCCCCAGGATTCAAAGACTCATGTATTAAACATAAGAAGAACGTATTTCTTTGTTTCTTCGACAAACATTAGTATAATTTTATATGAACGTATAAATCTTTTACTCCGCTAGCGATAAAATACGCATAAAAGATGTCCTCAGGCGAAATTCCCTCGACAAAAGTTAAAAGTAAAAAAAAACAACAATACGTTTATGTTCTTTGAATGCGAAAGACATTTCTTTTTAGCAATAAGTAGTAGTCTTTTTCGACATGGATTTCTGTTATTTGTTTTTTTTTTATTATGATGTTAAAATCGGCTTGATCAGTAAATTGGTATTAATTAATGGTGGATATCAAGGAGCTTTATATATTTGAAAAAATGTAACTAATAATGGCCTTACACCAATGGGTCGTTGAATGTTGAATGTCCGTTTCCTTTGATGTAAGGATCTGAATAACAATATTACAAGATAACTCGAACTAGATAACTAGTTCCTTGAGATCTCTCAAATTAAAATCCAATAGACTTTGCATTTCAGAATGAATCTTTTATTTTTAAAGTTATGCAACACCAATCTGGTTTTAAAGGTGTAAACAATTTGCTTGATAAACATGCCATTAGGCACATCCGACCGAGGACCGACACTGACCAAGCTACTTCGCGCAGCAATTGCTTCCCGAGGGCCGAGGGTATTCACTCTGTGGTGACCCGCCTGTTAGCAAACGGCAAAAATGATTGAGCAAGTTTATTATAAAAATATCAACAAATTAGAAAGCTAAGCCTGGGTTTCACAAGAACAATAGAAACCATAAAACACGTTACCTCGCAACATTCCCCTCACGAATATAATACTCCATCCCTTGCGCATGTAAATGTTTAACGAACGTTTCCCTCTGCTTAGGTCCGACCATGATATCAGCGTGTCTAGCCCCAGGCATGCCTGCACGCCAGATGTCTAGATCTAATTCATTTTGGAGCCTTTGTGTGAAATTAATATCATCCTGGTTGCGGATAACAACGCCGTAGACCGTGTATCTGAAATTCGGATTTAATTAAGGTCCTTGACATCTTTGGGTACAATGTTATTGCTAGACTAGTTGCTGCCCGCGGCTTTACTCGCGTTTTAAAGAAAATTCTCTTGGAAATTAGTTGTTTTACCACGGTAAAAAATAGGTTCTGCCACTCTCTTTATCTCCCAGACTTCAATTGCTTACAACGTATAAACATATATCATGTGCTTGTTGATGTTTATATTTAATTGAATTGTACTTCCTTGCTTTTTTTCTCCTTCTTAAAATAATTCACACGATATTATGCAATTTCACTGTTATTTTTATGAATAATTTTTTTTATCAAGATTAATTTGTGCACTTGACTTACCCCTCATATTGTTCATATTTACCAAAAGATGTTTGAACAAAAATTAATAAAAATAACGTGAAAATTTTGAAATCCATGCTTATTACTTATTGTTTGCACCTGGACATTTAGAATAAAATCAATTCATTATACTATCAGAAAGGATTAATTATAATCACTTAACTATAATACTTATCTAATCATAATAAATTATTGGTGTAAAACAAGCAAATTATTGTAAAACATATTGTTAATGTACTTTGATTGATACATTTATGCAACCTAATTATAAACAATTTATCTTTGAATATAAGTAGTTTATTACTTTACTAGCTTTCCGCCCGCGGCTTCGCCCGCGTTTTCAAAGAAAAACCCGCATAGTTCCCGTTCCCTTGACATTTCCGAGATAAAACTTATCCTATGTGTTAATCCAAGCTACCCTCTATATGTGTGCTAAATTTCATTGTAATCGGTTCAGTAGTATTCGCGTGAAATAGGAACAAACGTACATACACATATATCCATCCTCACACACTTTCGTATATTATAATATTGGTAGGAGTAGGATATATCGAAGATCGATATGCAATCTCGAAGTATATATAGAGTAAATCACACTGAAATCTACTATGTTGATTATTTAGATACTAGATAACATTTTGAAGTCTTCATAGAAAATTAAATACAGTCTTTTAAAGAATTCATCTCCTTTATCTTTTCATATTATACTAAATGCTTGTAAAATAATAAAAGAAAAAAGAAAACTAACATTCGTTGTAAAAATTCCAGTTTTTGAGAAAGAATTGCTGCCGTTACGACATAAACGTATAGTTCTAATAAAACAAGAAAACCATGAAAACTGTAATATATGTATTCTGATATATAAAAATACAAACGAAGTAATTACCAGCTCTTTTATAAATTACTAGCTATGCCCCGCGGATTTACCCGCGTTACCTACTCTGCTCTTATTGCTCTTAGCGTGATGATAAAAAGCTTATGGCCTTCCTCGAATAATGGATTATCTAACAGTGAATGAAGTAATTTTTCAAATCGATCCCATTATTCCCGGGATTAGCGCGTTCAAGCAAGCAAACAAACAAACTCTTCAGCTTTATAATATTAGTAAGTATAGATCTCAAATCACTTTTACATAAATAAGATACGTTGAGTCTAATAATTAAGAACCTACTACTCAATTCTTTAAGTGTGTTTAATTTCCTCTTTAATATTTACAGGTTAAATTTGTTAGGAGTAATCTCCGAAACTATTGAACTGAATTTGGAATATGCCTAGCAGCAGGGCAAACTAATACGAACGCTAATCAACTTTAAATGCTATTTTTTTTAGTTTTGAATCGGAGTTGAAGCAAGCGATTAGTTATAGGTAAGGGCAGAAAAGGAGACTAAAACGAAACATGTACATTGTTAGACTTTATTTAATTTAATAACAATTATTTACTTATTATTACACACTTTATAATACAAGCTTTAAAACTATCGTAAAAAGATACAAACTTATAAAGAATTTATCTCTTATTTTCATCAAATAAAAGTAAATATTATATTACTTATAGAATTTTCACGAACTTCACTTGTTTGTAATTACTTACTGACTCTTTTAATAAATTAGGAAAGTAAGAAGTTTATTTAACAAAGACAATTAATACACTCATTATACATTAAATAGATAACAAGTTTGTACTAAGTGTATAAAGATTAAAGAAGATGGAGTTTTATTATATTAAGATAAGTATACCTAAATAATAGATATAGTTAAAAAAAACATGCTTTAATGAGAGAAACTCGTGAAATTATTATATTTTCACTGAACCTTGATACGTGTTCAAAGTTTGAAATAAATCTGGCCGTTTAAAGTGGTTTCGGTTACCTACTAAAATACAGGTGAAGCTTTATATTAATACTAGCTGCTCCGCGCGGTTTCACCCCCGTAGCTCCACTCCTGTTGGCTGTAGCGTGATGTTACATAGCCTTCCTCGATAAATGGGCTATCTAAAACCGAAAGAATTTTTCAAATCGGACAAGTAGTTCCCGAGATTAGCGCGTTCAAACAAACAAACTCTTCAGCTTTATAATATTAGTATAGATTAGCGTGAAAAAATATAAAGGTACCTAAACGATTAAAAAAAATTCATAATTTTTAGTACCCGTTGTTCACGTTTATAATTAAACATTCAGAAGATAGTTATAATAATTCTCCTCCTTTATACTATTACTTTACATAGGTTGCCTGAAAGAGATCACTCTTTAATGATAAGGCCGCTCTGTGTGGTGATTTAGTTTTAAGTTTCTATTTTAAGGTTCAGTTTGTATGCTAGGACAATAAAAAATAAAAAATAAATATTTAAAGTCTATCACGATAGAACAAGTACGACAATCTGGCAGTTTCCGCTATACCGGCGTAAGTTTCTGTGTTTATCTGTTCAATATATTCTGGCGGTACCAGAAAATTGTAGCCGTCGAATTCTGGCAACTCAAGCGTTATGGCAAATGGGACGCCAATGGCCTGAAAAAATAATAATGAAATGTTTAAAAATACATGTAAAACATACACATTGTAAATTTAAAATGCAGTACGACTTGGTAAGCCATGTGTTAGCAGTTAGATAAATACATGAACTTTAAGATTATAGTTTTACTAGCTTTCCGCCCGCGGCTTCGCCCGCTTTGTCTAAAACTTAATAAATTATAATATATATTAAAACCTTCCTATTGAATCACTCTATCCATTAAAAAAAAGAGGATCAAAATCCGTTGCGTAGTTTTAAAGATTTAAGCATACAAACGGACATAGGGACAGAGAAAGCGACTTTGTTTTATATGTACTATGTAGTGAAAATGCAGTACAACTGGGTAAGTCATGTGGTAGAGCTTATTGTAAGAGTTACTTCTTACATCCAATATATTTAAAAACAAATTAAAAATTACGAACTCCTTTATTATTAATTTTTAGCAACATTTTTAGTAATCATTTTTATGGAAACATACCAGCTTCAGGTTGAGTAAACTTTCGTTATTTTTCTTAAATATTCAACTACTTCTCTATTTGTGTTTCTTGTATTTGATACGCGCGTGAGTGTCTTGTATTGTGTAGTGTCGGTGTAAAATAACTATTTCCTTTCTTAAACATTACCTGAGCGTAATCCTGAGACGTCCCCGACGCGCCGTACAGAACGTAATTGCTATTCCCAACCGCGTAGTACGGAGCGTCCGCCATCTTCCTTGCATCAATATGCGCTCCCATAGCCGCAGCCACATAATGCAACTGCGCCACATTATGAGGCAACGTGTTATTATCAAAACCGTACAATATAAAGTTCCCATAGCTGTGCATGTTCATGTAGATTTGGATACGGTCTAAATATAAATAGAGCATGTCTCTGACGTTACGGCTTTCGACTTCAGAGAAGGCAAATGGTCCAGGGTAGATGTCGGAGCAAGGGTTGCTGGAAACGCTGAAGGTGCCGAAGAAAATGTCGAAGTTCCTGTTCAGGTCGGCTCCATAGCAGATCGGACTGATGGATGCGTTGAAGGAACGACTGCGGCGCCACATGCGGTTCTGGAAATTAATACTGTTTTATTAAACAAAATTTTCTTTGTTGGGGTCTTTCTAGTTGCAGAAGTGATGTTTGATCAATGATGGAAAAGGCTTTAATAGAATATTCATATGATCTTTGCTACCGCTTAGCTTTAAATCTTAGTTTCATTGCGAACACATTTTATTTGAATGAATTAATTAAATTGCTTTAGCTAATGAACAATACCAATAAACTTATGTAACGGATTTCAAATGAAAATAATATGAACCAAGTGTTGAAATTTCCTGTATAACTATTTCATAAAACAGGCATTTGATTGTTCTACTACATCAGATAATCATTAAGCCGTTTTAAACGATATATCTAGGATTAATAGAATTCCCAAAACAATTTACAGAAGAAAGTTATTTTGCCCGTTTATCCATAGCATATTTTTCTTTACTGATCTTTTCTCATTTATTCAACAATCATAATACCATATTTCATCATCACCTCAACATGAGAGAACTCCCATCCATCCGGGTTGAACACAGGCATGATGACCCAGTCAATGTTCTCCAAGAGATCCCGGTCTTCAGCTCTCAAGTCTTCAACCAAGCGATGTATGGTGTATAGCGCTACTGGTGGAGTCACCCATTCCCTGGAGTGCATTGCCGCATCCATGAAGTATATGGGCTTGGTTGGGTCTTCGAAGTTCGTGGTTGATATCTGAAATGTGTTTAGAATGTATGTTGGAGTTGTTTGAATAGAAGGTCTCGATTAATTTGTTGTGGAAACTTGTAGTTTTGTGTATAAAATAGAATGAGGAATGAAATTTAATATTCTGATATTAATTTTTGTCGCCAAATAAAGATATTATTTATTTCAAATCGAATAAAAGAATACGTTCTATACGAGATGTATAATATTTATTTAATTCGTGATTAAAAGTATATCTTCTTTATGTTAAGTTCTATAACAATTTTCTTACACATCCAAGTGCAATAATTTATTACTTTGCAAAAACAAAGTGTTATAATTCATCTAAAACTTCTCATTTAATCTAATATTTATTTTAATATCTAAATTAACTGACCTTAACATATTTCATTGGTCGTCCTTCATAGCTGTTGCCTGCATTCACTACAGTCACAATATTGGGATATTCTCGTCCTAGTCTATCTAGATAAGCCTCGATCTAGAAATAAAGTTAATTAATTATTATTTTAAGTAAGATTTTAATAAACAGACATCATTAACGACATCATTAAGACGTTGAATTAATATATTACCATGTCATTAAGGTGAACATTAATTATAAAGTGATGTTTAATTTCAATTTTAATTTTATTTGGCTACAAAATGGGAGTAGCCAAATAAAATTAAAATATTAAAAGAAATACAATTAATTGTTATTGACTTCCCATCATATACTTCAATTTATGTTATGTTAAATGCTGATTTTAATTAGTCTAAAATATAGTATTACTAACAATGTGTAACGTAGACATCGGACAGTGCAATATTGGTGAGAGATATAGTTTTATTGATTATTTATTTTATGAAAATTATAGGTGAAACAGTAGAAACAATATCAATAATTTTTTATTTAAACGTAGTTATGAAAAATAATTAAAACATCTGTTATGAATTAAATACTTAAATAACATTTTGATTACCTCTCCATATCTAGGATAAGTGTTATAAATCGCATCATTGTTTCGTCTCAACTTCCACTGATTAAACCTTGCTTCAAAGTCATCGAGGGCCCTGTAAAAATAATTTCTTAATATAGACTCAGTGATACATTATCAGCAGATTTATCTTTTTCTTCTATTGGAACAAGAAAATACATTTAATAAGGTAAAGTAGACTCTGCAAGTTATAGACAAAATAACAATATTGCATATGATTCATTTTTATTAGAGTAGCATCTACTGACTAGATAGATCGTCAGTTTTTAATCACTACAAAGCAAAATAACTTGTAACTAACACCTAAGAAGTTAAATGTTTGTCACACTAGCGTGTGAGTGAGATTTCAATGCATTCGAACTTAACAAAAAGAAAGCCGTTTTCAATTACCTTCTCATTTATACGGAATCTATCTAAAAATAAAAACAATCAAATCAAATTACACAAATCAAAATATTCTTGCTATCGTTCGCTTGTGAAATCCTATAACTTAAATGGCAAATTGATTCAAGAATATAGGTCGTTCGTATTAATCGGCTATTATAATGATGTTTTTGCTACATTTCAGGAATGTGTTACGTATAACTTCTTGAAAATTATAAGACTAAGACATTTTTAGGGTCCCTTAAACACATATAAACAAAAAATTGAAGAAATTCGATTGCCGCGGCGGATTGGAGAGTTGAGATACTAGGAGTTGCTTCGGTACGGCAAAAGATACGGTTTTTTGTTTATACGCGATAATCTCAGAAATCACGGGTCGGATTTTAAAAATTATTTCACTGTTAAATAGTCCATTAATCGAGGAAGACTACCATCACGCTAAGACTAATAGGACCGGAGCAATGCGGGTAAAACCGCAGGGCACAGCCAGTCTATAAAATACAAATGAATCGCCAAATGTGTTGCTTAGTGGTTAGCATAACTCGAAAACGGCTGAACCGATTTTGTCAATTATTTTTTTATAATATTCCTTGAAGTAAGAGGATGGTTATGAAGACCAAATGTAAGCATGTACCACGGGCGAAGCCGGGGCATACCGCTAGTATTAAATAAGACTGTCGAATGTTTAGTTTGTTTAGTTAAATCAGAACATCAAAGCATCTCGTAAAGTTAATGTAAGCTGTGAATAAAAGGACCATAAACATACTGAGGACTAACTCGTGTTTATGGCCTGCTTTCGTCGAGATAACGCTCAGCCTTGCAGGGTCGTGAACACTTTAATTACTGTATTCTTTAATAGTATATCATGAAAGTTAATTACGCGTTTAATATGGTAGCTCGTAATGAGATCAAGAGGTTGGTGTTTATTTTTTCCTTTTCGGGGAAGGAATTATGGCGGCTTTTTTTAAGATTGGCATAATCGACATTGTTATTAAGTCGTTATAAGCCGTATATGTGAAGAGAAAACAGATAGACAGACAGATAGAGCTGCTTTCGCATTTATAATATTAAATATGATGTAATTTATAGAATTTATAAGATAAAACAAATTAATATAATGCTTGAGAGAATTTAAAAATAACCAATACTTTTGATTCAAACGACAAAATAGACCCTTGTGCAAACATTATATTATTCCGAACACAAACTCAATACATTTTACTTGGAATAAATATTAAAACGGACCTTCAACGCTCTTCAAACATAGTCTCGAGGGAACGTAACTACATTGGAGAAACACTACTTTATATATTTTCTTTTAAAACATTTTATTTTGGGATTCTTTTATTCCAGTAACTATTCAACATCTAAGCTACGTATGTATTTAGTATTGTTATGTTATCTATAATAATATTATAAAGCTAAAAAAGTTTGTTTGTTTGTTTGAACGAGCTAATCTCAGGAACCACGGGTTCCATTTGAAAAATTACTTCACTGTTAGATAGTCCATATTTTATCGAGGAAGGCTTATAGGCTATATACATATTATCATCACGCTAAGACCAATAATTATGAGCGAAGCAATGCGGGGAAAACCGCAGGGCACAGCTAGTGTGTTATTTTAATTCTATTCTGGATATAATTTAAGCTGTTAAATTCAGCACTTAGTCGAGTATTGCTCTTATTACGAGTGCTATTGTCTCGGTATATACAAGATTAAGTTAAAGCATTTCTCTAATTGCTTGATAATGTTACTATGACAAAAATATTTCATTTTTGTAATTCTTATTTTTATTTTAATACCTACCTTATGAATTATAATTCACAATTTTTGCAGATTTTACTTAAGCTAGGTTACTAAATCCTTTTACTAAATTTTTCACATGTTCTTATTATTTCAAATCTACGCAGTCTTATAAGAAATTATGTTACTGTTTGGCTATTAAAACCAGCGAAAAATCTTCTACTTAATCAAAATATTAAAAATCAGTCCATTAATAATAAGCAAGACATTTATCGACCATGTCAATCAATAAAACAAATATTTACCTGACCACATCACTATTATGAATATAATGTTGAATACCAGCTTCGTCCAGTCTTGCCAAGAACTTTTCCATATATTGTGGCCTGACCATGATATAGGCATCTTTGACACCAGGCAAGCCAGCTCGCCATATGTCTAAATCCAAGGCACTTTCTAGTTCTCGTATTAGTTTTATATCATCTAAATTCCGTAATACCACACCGTGTACTGTTGATCTGGAAATATACATTAATATACGTTAATAAATATGCATTATCTATATAAATATATATTTAAAATTATATATTATGTGTATATATCTCTGGTCTGGTTTCCATAACACAAGCGAAAGCTTAGTATGGGATCAGATCGTGCCGTGTGTGAAAATTGTCCTGAAATATTTATTTATTTATTATTTAATATGTTAATTTTCCTATATTTCTATAGAGTATACGTATGATAATTGATACATTATTGTAATATTGTAAACGTAAACGCAAAATAACGGTAAAAAAATAAAAAATAGTCAAGTTCGTTAAACCGTTTAATAAATTCTTGTTTCTTTTAAAAGTTTTACTTTTTAAATTAATCCCCTTTGTATATTGGCTTACATACTATAGATTATTTACTATACTATAGATTTTTTAACTTATAAACAAGATTATACATAACGTTTTACGGTGAAAACTATTTTTCCTTAATGTTATGTTCAGTTTTTTTTTACTTCGGATCAATTTACTTATACATTGCCAAACAAAATACGGAAATAAATAAAACACAATAAAATATTGATGTAAAAGCTAAAAGCAAAGTGTTCCAAAAGTTATTTTAAACATTGATAGCAGTCAAACAACTTAAGCTGATTCTGTCAGACGAAAGACGACTTTTATGTTTTGTTTTGTGTTTCCTTAGAACAACGTGGATTTTAAATTACAAGAAAAATACAAACATATAATTGAATAAAACTATGAACACAAAAATACTATTTTCCTGTAATAAAATTATTTGAGAATACTTTTTGAAGTGAACTTCTACTTCTTTAGGCGCGTTGAGAGTAAAATTTCAAGGTCGCGTCATGGAAATACCGTCACGTTATGGAAGGCATCGATTTTGGTATCTTTGAATCTTGCCAAAGAAGTTTCAATTCTGACACGTGTGCTCGGCACACACGCTCTTTTTTTCTTTTTATTTTCATTAAATCGAATATTGACTATAATATAATATTATGTTAACTAATTTAAAGGAATTCTGATAACCAAAGAAAACATGCCTCCGAGGAAGATAAGACTTAATTAATCGACTTGTTGGATTTTATCATTTTGACTCTTATTAATTAAAGGCAATATCTGATGAATTTTATTTATTAGATACTTCATATTATTGAAATAATTCTAGCGATTTTTAGTGTTTTAACTAGAAAAGCACTGTCCGAGTGCCCATAGAGTAGAGTTATTAAAAATAAACTTATTTGTTTAAATAGTTTTTACTCTACTAGCACAGATAATATTATATACTGTACAATTTTGCCTCGTACCTCGTACTGTGTTAAAAAAACAATTTTAAGTCATATTGATACATTTTGATATGAAAATGAGCTAAAGAAGTAAATGAAAGTTCATAAAATTTGATAATTATAGTAAGTAAAATTACACCTTTAATTTTAGCATCGCTTGCGTTAGTTTGCTTGATAATATTATTTAAGGAAAATCTGTAACATAAATTAATTTGGGGACTGATATGAATGAACTGAATATATGACTTACGTTATAAAATTAAGATATCTAGAATATCATATAAAACTTACCCGATATATTCTTCATGTTTACAAAAACATGAATGGATTAACACAAAAAGTGTAAATAATATTTTAAAGTCCATCTTGCCCGATGGTAACATAGTAAATATTGTACAATAATATCAAAATGCTTATCAGCTTTATCTAATCATGGTGTAATCTGCAATACTCATTTTATTTGATACTAGCTTTCCGCCTGCGGCCTCGCCCGCGTTTTCAAAGAAAAACCCGCATAGTTCCCGTTCCCGTGGGATTTCCGGGATAAAACCTAGCCTATGTTGCTCAGTGAAGATGCAGCTTTCTAATGGTGAAAGAATTTTTGAAATCGGTCCAGTAGTTTATGCGTGAAAACCATACATACATACATACATAATTACAAACCTTTCCTCTTTATAATATTAGTATAGATAATGTACTTGCCTTATCCTCAATTTCATAATACTTAGATATTATGGATAAAAATTAATAATTAAATAAAAAAAATGATTAATCCAATGCTAGATTTTTATCTTATCTACAATCTATCGTATGAGTTACTGTATTTTAATTATTATTAATCGGTCTAGTCGTATGTAGATAAGAAATATGTAAATTTTCTAATTAGAATCAAAGTATTATTTATAAATCAAAGTATTATTTATATATACAACAACTTTTCAATATTTTGTTTATACACTAGTTGTAGATCTGGGAAAATTGACTGTATTAAAATAACGAAAAAAATATACGAACATGTAAAAGTAATCGCATAACAGCTTAGGTAAGTAATTTGAGAGTTTATCTTCATAAATTAATGTACCTAATGAAATTTGTATATTGTAGTGTAGATCCACCTCTTTCCATTTAGAATCTATATATTTCACAAAGAAGTCTTACTAAAAGAATCCTATTTCCTTTGCCTCATCGTAAACAGAGGAAATTTGTGCATTTATGAGGTTCGTAACATTGCACGTCACCTGCCACCGAATAGCTGAGCAACTCGTATTGGCAAAAGTTAATTTAGCAGTACATTACCGGTAAGTCGATCGAGGTTTACCGTACGCACATTTGAATAAGGGCTGAGACACACGGTGGAAATATATTATTTAATATGCCAAAAAAGAACATAGTTGTTCCCAGATAGATTTGGAAATTGAGAAGAAAGATCGAAATCTAAATTTTGAAAAATGAAATGTGTGAAATGAAAATCATCAACATTACATTTTAATATGTAGTTACGTGTACGTTTGAGATCTACACGAGAAGAAATATTGAAGTTGATCTTCATTCAATTTCATTTTATTAACTTATTATAAGTAAACATGTAGGTATTATTTGATGGATTCAATTTTACTGTCTTCTCCATAAAAGCATTAACTATTGACATTCACTTATATGATTGGCAAAGGTATTAGTGTCGATGGAAAGTCAACCACTACAGCTTTTATTTCTTAGAGTTTTTTTTTTTAATTAAAATGAAATGAAAATTTATTTGTCAGTCTTACTTGATACGGCTATAAGTAAGAAGTTCAGAAGATAGATGAGGGGCATTCCTGTACCTGAAAAACCAAACTGTTCTGCACTTGATCGATGCAAGGAATCAATGATAGGGATGGATAGCTCTTGCAAGATTGATATTCGCATTTTCCGTACCAATACTAGAAAATAAAAGGGATAATTTTTACTTAAACTAGAACTTAAATTTTTACACACAATTTTCAACGTATAACTATATAGTTTGTATTTATATGCATATATTAAATATTGAGAAATTACAGATTTAACGCATTCAAAAGGCGTAAATAGATAGTTTGAATATAATTGACATGTGGCAATAAATACAGGAAAGATTGAGTTTTACATCGTTTGAAATATTGTATCATTTTAATATCCTGTGCATATAATATTACCGAGAAATATTATCTTCAGAAATAAAACCTTTAGCTTTAAAATAGTCGTTCAGTAAAGATGCTGTTTGTTAGAATCGAATTTAAAATATGATTGACTAGAGCAGTCTTTCCCAACGTGGGCGATAACGCCCCCTTGTGGGCGCTGCAGGCCTAAAGGGGGGCGGTAAGAGACCCAGAAAAAAAAGGGGGCGTTGTGTAGGGCTTTGGGGTCGATTTATAATTTCATCTACCTAGCTAGGAAGACTCTTAGACACCGACTGAGCTCTCGACTTCGAGAGTCGACATCTTGTGAACATCAACTAATATTAATTAAGATATAGCTCAAACTCGGTTCGATAATATAATAGACCGCGGGCAATCATGTTTTAACAAGTTTTTGTTAAATAATCCGATTTGTACATTCCTGTATCAATCGGCTGGTTCTATAATACTTGTTCTTGCTTGTCGAGTACGATTGGGCGTCGAATGAGATAAACGAGTTTATGCACGTTTATCTTATTCCTGTTGGTGCGTGCTGCTTATGCAATCCTATATAAACGACGTAAATTTATTTTATTTTCATTTGCGGTTTCGCGCATAATAGATAAGCAGTACTTGATTTCAACACTTACGTATTTCTCAAAACAAAACAATGTCGGAAGTAAAAAAGAAGAGACGGCAATACTCTGCGGAATATATTAAATTCGGATTTATTGAAAATCCCACAAACCCGTCGTCGCCTTTGTGTCTTCTATGTCTAAAAACATTTTCGAACGAAGCAATGAAGCCTTCAAGACTGCAAGATCATTTGAATAAAATGCATCCAGATAAGAAAGACAAGAATGTAGCATATTTTCAAGACCTAGAGAAGAAGCATAATACTCAGCCAAGTGTATCAAAACTATTTTCGGCGGCTGCTAAGCAAGATGACGACGGACTTCGAGCTTCGTACAATATCTCTTTGTTAATTGCTCAAAAAGGCAAACCACACAACATCGGAGAAGAGTTAATTTTGCCAGCAATAAAGGAAGTAATAACTACTGTGCTTCATAAACCGGCCGCAGATATTATCCGAAAAATTCCTTTGAGTAATAATTCTGTGCAAAGATGAATTGATGAAATGGCTGAAAACATTGAAGAATCATTGTGCAATCATCTGAGGACTAGTCAATTCTCAATTCAGCTCGATGAGTCCACTTTACCAACTAATGAAGCGTTGTTGCTATCTTACGGGAGGTTTATTAAAGATGAGAAAATACGTGAAGAACTATTGTTTGTCAGAAATTTGGAGACAGATACAAAAGGCGAAACCATATTCAATACATTGGAAAAGTTTTGTGAAGAGAAAGAGATTCCTTTGAAAAATATTATATCAGTTGCTACGGATGGCGCTCCGGCTATGACAGGGCGCCAAAAAAGCTTCATAGCGTACTTAAAGAATAAAATTCCAGATGTCCTTGCTATACATTGCGTTATTCATAGACAACATTTGGTTGCTAGAAACTTAAGTGAACGACTATTTCAATCACTGCAATATGTCATCAAAGCAGTCAATAAAATCCGTAGCAGCTCTTTGTGTATATAATGTGTACCTTTTATGTAAGACAATGAAATAATGTACTTTTTATATAAAATAATGTTGCGGAGCTGATAATATAATTTGCACGCCATTCATGGCTAATGTGTTGATTCTACCTATAATGTAATTTGTTATCTTTGTACACACATTATGCAAATAAAGAGATTTATTTATTTATTTATTATTTATTTGAATGATAGATTATTTCATCAGCTTTGTGCTACTAATGACGAAGATTTCAACCGTTTGTTGCTTCATACTGAAGTTCGTTAGCTGTCAAGAGGCAATTGTCTGATTCGATTTTACAACCTGTTTGACTCTGTGATAGAGTTCTTGGAAACTAAAGATACAGAACTGCGCAACAAGCTCATAACATCAAAGAATGATATATAGCTTACATGACAGACCTGTATAAATTGTTCAACGACATGAACCTCCAACTGCAAGGCGATGAACTAAATTTAATTAAAACAAAAAATGTCGTTGCTGCTTTCGCAGCCAAACTGCTTCTGCACAAAAAGAATATGGGCAGACGTGAGTTTCACAATTTTCCGAATTTATCAGTATTCTGCAGTAACGACGACTTGTTTGCCTACTGCCAACATTTGGAAAACCTCCACATTGACTTCACCGAACGATACCAGGACATTTTAAACTTGGAAATACCAGACTGGGTGTTGGATCCGTTTTCAAATGTCAACACAGCAATGTCACCTCAGCTGGAAGAAGAACTTATAGAATTGACAACAAACGAAGAAACAAAAATCAAGTTCAAAAATGGATATCAAGAATTTTGGCTACAAAAACCGATCCCGCAATTGTACCCTGGATTGTGGTCAATTGTTCAACGATTCTTGATAGCATTCCCATCGTCATATTTGTGTGAACGTGGATTTAGTGCTGTGGCAACGCTGCTTACTAAAAAGAGAAATCGTTTGCGTGTTACCGAACGTGGCGACTTGCGGCTGTTTTTGAGTAAATTGGAACCTGATATCAACAAACTTATTGAACAGCATCAGATTCAACCTTCACATTAGTTTTTATATAAGAATTGATTATGTTTGTTTTATTTTCAATAAAAGATACTCTGTCCGAATACTATAAAGTTGCGTTTCAAATTTATAAGTACTTAGCGGTTTTTAAGTATGTTTAAAAAGGGGGGCGTTAAAAAATAATTTATTCTTAAAGTGGGCAGTAGACAAAAAAAGGTTGGGAACCCCTGGACTAGAGGATATTGCATCCTGTTTCTTGTTTAAACAGTCGTCCTTTTAATTTCTAGAAATTGACGTATGAAAAATAGCTATTTGAAGATTTCTCTTATAACCGACTTCAAAAAAAAGTAGGAGGTTTTATGATCGCCTGTTATTACTTTTGCAAGCAACCAAAAAAAGCTTCTCCATTCGTGTGTATTTTATTTGTTTGTTACCTTTCGACTGGGTGAACCGATTTTGATGATCCTCTTTTTATTTGAAAGAAAGTGCCGCAGCCATACGGTTGGACCCATTTAAATATTCTGCAGTTCTGACCAGCAGTAGACATTTGGATGCGATTTAGTTTTTTGTTAAAAAATAATAATTTTTTGTAAATCCTACGATATATTACTTACTTACCCATATATTTCAATATACAGAACATGTGCAATACATCACTTGGTATTTGTCTTTGCTTAATAAAACAAATACGTACATAATGTACCCTAGGCCTAACCCTCGAGATATATTGCGGTTTAATTCAGCCTTATTTATGTCGACACAAAAGTGCGACACACTTATACGCCCGAACTGGATTAACTTTCCCTTTCACTTATTTTGAAGGGGTTAATATATTATTATAGTATCATAAACTGTAAGTAGTGCAAAATAGCACCTATACAAAGTTATTCCTTGCTATAATGATGATGCTATATAAAAAACTATGTAGGTTGTGTAACAACATCTAAAGTAGGAAAAATTAGATTCTAATTACGCGTACTCCATTCATGCCTTATAACATAAGTATACGTTTTGTGATTGAAAATTGTAACTAGCTTCGGTCCGCGACTTCACTCGATCGAACTACATTTACCTGAAAATTGATGACAAGCAAAAACGGATCATAGAAACTTTACCGCCCATTTTGACCATAAAATAACGTGATATTCAATTTCAAGTATCTATAAATCAGTTAAATAATCATCAGTTCAGTTTTCCGTCTTATATTGAAACTAGCTTACCGCCCGCGGCTTCGCCCGCTTTGTCTAAAACCTAATAAATTATATACTAAAACCGTCCTCTTGAATCACTCTATCTATTATAAAAAACCGCATCAAAATCCGTTGCGTAGTTTTAAAGATTTAAGCATACATAGGGACATAGGGACATAGGGACAGAAAAGGTGACTTTGTTTTATACTATGTAGTGATATTATTAAGATTTTATTTATCTTAGTCTTCAAAATGAAAAACCATCGTCACGGAAGTATAAATTCATGACAAATATCACCTTATTTTAAAGGATAGGTACCTACATATATCGATAGTCAAACTTTCAGAATAACCAATAGCATCCCGAATTTGTTTGCGCAACCGGAAAAATAACGAAATAAAACGTACATATCCACATAAATTCCTCTAAATCAGATGAACGTACCAATTTATCAGCGAACTTGTAAGTTACGAACATCTTGTATGCTGAGAAAGTTTAATAGAATTCAATAGAATCTACAACGATAAATAACCCAAAGTTTGAATAGATAGCGAAAATATTTGTTCGTGCGGTGACGATTTTTCAATTTCCGTCTGCCCTGATCAGGAGATATTGAAGAATAATAATTATAAATTGAATTTTTATCTGTTTCAGGTGAAAATTGGTTTGAACTGTGGGCGTAATTCAATAGCTTCAGAATTAATGTTTTTGTTGTGCGATCTTGAGTGACTAGGTTGTTATTTATGAATCAATTTATCCTTACGAATTTTTAACTGAAACATAAAAAATATCGTAAACTAGCTGTGCTCTTTGTTTTTGCTCCTGCTCTGTTTTAGCGTGATGATATAATATAGCCTTTCTCGATAAATGGGCTATCTAATCAAAAGAATTTTTCAAATCGGACCGAATCGGTAGTGCCTGAGATTAGCGTGTTCAATCAAACAAACAAACCCTTCAGCTTTATAATATTAAGTATAGATAAAGCATTAGGAGATATTGGATTTGAAAATGTAATAAAAGTCATATTTTTATAGATATTTTAATAAAGAATACTTGAAAGGAAAATCTTAACTAAAACTACACAACTACTAGAAATATGTAGATTGTAGAATATTGAAATCTCTTTGAAGTTTATTACAGATTTTATTATTTATTTAGAAAATATAAAAAGGGCAAAAACCTTAAAGAATTATTACAGCGATAAATCACATCTTTCGTTACATTAGACGTTTTTATATTCTCCTACGTTATTTTGTTATTTCAACATGGTTTCTTTAAATTAGTTTACTAAACTTTTCAAATATTCTGTCTGAACAAATTATGCTTTCTAAATATTTATAGAATTTTCTGGAAAGAAAATAATTGCTACTCTAGTAATTGAACATTGACATCACGATACTTTTGAACATGTTTTACATTCATTATATTTTAAAACTTAATATAACTTAATAAAATTGGAAAGATAATAAGGGCTGTGTTTTTGTTCATTCAGTAATAAAATATTTTTGAAATCCATAATTTTAATATTTTATTTATGTAATAATTGAATGTTTTTTTTTATTATTTCAACAGTGCTATATTTAAATAAATATATTATGTTATTAATAACTGTCTTTTTATTATAATCCAGCTCTATAAAACAGTTTAGCCAATCGTGCAGTTTCTACGATCCCAGCCCAGGTTTCCTTGTTGATCTGTTCGATATAATCTGGTGGCACTTGGAACAAATAGGAGTAGCCCGGTAACTCCAGGGTGTAGGAAAATGGTACGTGAAGCTGAAAATAACGTAAAAATGTTAGTGTTCCATCATCAAATATATTATATTGGTAAAATAAAAACAGGAACTTATTATAAATGAACCTTGAAAATTCTATATTCTTCTGGACAAAATACTGTAAATTGCTTTTATAAATCTTATTGTTATAAAAATTTTCGTGTCTCGATTCCCATAATATTTTGTTTATCTGGAATCTGAATTTTATACCAAAGTATGTTCATTATTGATAATATCTCCAAGGTGAAAACTTTGGTTAGTTGCGGAATAGTATGTCAATTGTTAATTTTTTTTTCCTTTCTGAAGAAAATTCAAAATAAAATCGATAATAATCTTCCACGTAATGATTTTTACTCGATCTAAATATAATACGATACAAAAATGGATGCATATACAATTATTTATCACAACGATTACGCAGACAGTCATTTGATGATAATTCCATAGCTGATACCGATTACAATATTGTGATAATCGTTTTTGTGGCGTGTATTTATAATATTAAAACACGTTTATATTAAAAATATTATCGCATATTAAATAGAGCAATGAGCTACAGCAAATTATAACTACCTACTGTTTTAAATATTAAAATCTATTAAAATTGTCAGTTCAAATTATTTTTCAAAGTATTATAAGCAGTTTCACTTTTCAGTGACAATTAATGATATTTATATGATAAAGCGTTGAAGATTGCTTGTAAAGTTAATTTTTATAATGAACTTCACGACTTCGTCCTGAATCGGGATTTTATGGAGGAATTCTTATTCGCGAATATACAAGGGAACAATCGTTAACCAAAAATTGATAAAAAGCTGAATACGCATAACCAAAAGAAATAACATAAAAAATGTATTCCAATCCTCACCTGTCCATAATCCTGCGCACTACCCGACGATTGGTACAACACCAAATTACTATTCCCCACTTTATAATAATCCGCTTTAGACAATTTCAGCGCATCCATCGCCGCGCCCATCGCCGCTCCAACGTAATGTAGCTCCATGGCATTACTCGGTAATGTCGCATTACCGTATCCATACAACACGTAGTTCCCGTAAGAATGAATGTTCATGTAAATCTGGATCCTTCCAGAATGTTCTAGAAGGATGTCACGGATGATGCGCGTCTCTGGTTCGGAGAAGGCATATGGGCCCGGGTAAGTGTTAGAACAAGGGTCGGGGGAGACCCCTACGGTGTTGAAGTTTACGTCGAAGTTGCGGTTGCCGTCTACGCCGTAGCAAGTTTCGTTGATCTCGGGACGGTAGGAACGCGTTCTGCGCCAGAGACGCTCCTGTGGGTATTAGTTTAGAATATTGATTTTTTTGTATTATATTTTTATGACAGATACACACACGCACACACCCACATTCTCACGCACGCACACATTTATATAAGCAGAAATATACACACAAACAAGAGACGCTGCCTGGGTGTTATAAAAATTTGTTAGAATTTATAAAAAACTCTCATTACTCTTCTCTTGAAAACCAAGTTAAATGAATAATATTTAGAACTGAAATAGGCAGTAAAATTTAGTTTATAAAAGTAGTTATTGCCCTAAAAAGAGGTGTAATCTAATAAATCTTTTTTAACATACATAAATACAAACCAAATACAAAACTTTCTCAAATCATTAATTAATAACTTCACGATTCCACAACTTACATTAGTATGGGAATATTCATAACCATCCGGGTTGGCTAGTGGCAGTATAATCCAGTCGACATCCAACAGATCTCTCTCATCAGAAGCCAAGTCCTCTACAAGTTTATGTATAGAGTACAAAGTGACGGGTGTCGTGACCCACTCGCGCGCGTGTAACGCCGCATCCATGAAGTAGATCGGCTTCGTAGTATCGGCAAAGTTTGTTGTTGATATCTGGAATTGATGGTATAAGTAAAAAGGTGTAAGGTTAGTGCTCCGGGAGTGGCAATGAGGATAATTAGCCACATTTTATTGCAGTTGTATCTTTTGCTCATGATATTTGAATCATACCAGAGATGGCAGTCAGCCCAGTGAGAACTGGGATGACTAATCGGAATGCCGTTTTTGATGATCGAATTTAGTATATTATTGGTCACCTATCTACACCTTTTTACTTGAATTGTAAATGTCATAATAAAAGGAAATTGGATGTGTGTATGTTTATTATTCTGTCACGAACTACTATACGGATTTTGATGAAACTTTACTGTTACATAAGTTGTATCAAAATAACACATGAGCTATAGAAACACGTGATTTCCGCACGTCACAGCTAGTCGGATACAATTTTACACCATATTACTACAATATACAAATAAAACCAGTAAGGAAACTTCATACAACACGTTCAACGCACAGCGCACACAAGCACTCGTGTTTACGAGAATCATATGGGTATTATTATATCTGTCAATTGTAATAATACACTTACGATTCTTGTAAACACGCTTGCTTGTGTGCGTAAGCTATTTCGAACGTTTTGTATGAAGTTTCCCTACTGGTTGCATCATGGGTTGCATCTGTATAACTACTGTGATATTACACACGTTACCGACGTTACCTTCAAGTATTTAATGGGCCTGCCTTCAAAACTGTCACCAGCAGTGACTATAGTGGCAATGTCTGAATATTCCCTCGCTATTCTCTCCATGTACGCATTTATCTGTAATATTGGTAAAACCCTTATTAGATTTTGGATGATATTATAAACTAGCTTTTAAATTTTGTAGTGAACGAAATTCTTGCTACTGAATATTGTTTATAATAATACATAATATATTAACCTCTCTTTTCAAACCAAATGTCTTTTTGTCGTAATGTTTTAATATAATGTAATGTACCCGGTCTATGAAATATTATTTTTACAATGATTTGATTTCTTTATAAGAAATAAATAAATCAATTTTATACCATTGAGATATACATATGGAGACGACACCGCCTACATCACATATGTTCCGCTCAACATAAGCCATATGGCTTAACTGCACTCAGTCGCTTTAGTGCGATGGTCGCGTTCATGTCTTGTTTGTTATAAAGCAAAAAACCAAGAAACTCATCAAATATAATCGAGTGTGTTGCGATATTGCACTTATAATTCAAGTAATGCGACAAAGTGCAAAGAAATAACTTTTCATTGGTAATTAATTAGATAATCATTGTTAAAACTTGGTTCGAGCAAAATTTTTGGCGGGCGCCATTTTGCGTCATTTGTCATAGACTAAAAATTTAAGAAACGGCATTGGGTATGAAAGATGTTTAGATAGTAATATGAGATGACGTAAATTTTTATAGTGGAAAAAAATAATTTTACACATTTAATAAATATTGTACTGTGGATATTATTTGAAAAAAAGTTAAATCATGAAAGATGAAAATAAATTACCTATGTATCAATTTTTTTTTGTTACATTGATTGGTTTTAATTGAAAAGTTTTTAAATGATAAGTTTATTAAGTAGGTAATAATTTATTTATTAGATTAATTATTTTTTTTGTTAAGTACATTGATTGTTCTTAATTGATAAGTAATAAGCAAAATATTTACAAAGTTTCGCCTCTATAGCGGTGAGTCGATGACATCGCTTAATCTATGACTCACAAGCCGCCCCGCGCCGCCGCGCTTGCAGCACAGATTTTGTTCGTGGTGTCTCCTCTATACGTAGTAATAATAGCTCAATGTTTTATACATATCTTATTATACGTAGGTACGTTTAAATCGCTATATCGATTTAGAGGGATTTAAAGCATAATCTCTGTTAAAATTTAGGTTATAGTTTCTATTTAATAAACTTAAAATAGAAACCATGTTAAAATTCTACTAGAATATAAATTATACATAAGTAGGTAAGTCGCAGCTTCCCTCTTTGACTACTGATACGATCTTAATGAAATTTAATTAAATAGATAGCTTTCAAGAGAACTCGATTTTAGTGAAACCAGTCTTGTGGATAAGTATGCATTTTGTTAATTAAGAACTTATCTAATCGTTTATTGAATAAATCTCAACCTCTTTCGCCCTCAATTATATATTTATTTCAATAATAGACCAAAAATAAGACTTCAATTTAACATTAGTCAGGCCAGTTTTACGACTCACTGATAAAGTTTATCTATCAGTAGTCAATTAACCCTTTTTGTCATATTATACACTTATTTCAATCGAGCGAAGACCCGCGTCGTATTACTCATATACATAACATGTACTTTTGACGCTCAAAATCTTAAGATTTCGTAAAAAACGTCGACAAAATACATTTGCACCATACACATGTCTAGATTTACTATTTTAACCTAAACAACCTGCTCCAATTGGTCACGTTTTTAACCACTCAATACACATTTAAAACATTTTCAACAGTTAAACAGTAACATTTTACCTCAGCGTAACGAGGGTAGTCATTAAAAGGCATCGCACCATTGCTTCTTCTCATTTTGTAATTGATCACGTCGGCTTCATGATTCTCCAGCGCTCTGTTACAAATAATTCTTTGTATCAATTTTAAGAACCGTTTTATCGTTTTATGAATTGTGATAAAGTACTGTGGAAGTAATGTTCCGGTATGTATTAAAATAAATCGAATATCCCCCATATTCGATTTAAAATTATTATCATCATCCTTATATTATAACCTACTAGCTTACCGCCCGCGGCTTCGCCCGCTTTGTCTAAAACCTAATAAATTATATACTAAAACCTTCCTCTTGAATTACTCTATCTATTAAAAAAAACCATCAAAATCCGTTGCGTAGTTTTAAAGATTTAAGCATACAAAGGGACATAGGGACAGAGAAAGCGACTTTGTTTACTATGTAGTGATTCAGCATTGGCTTAAATATTCTGATGCTCACATTAGAAAATCCAGACATAGAATAAACTTTTCTAAAAGACTCTGAAATGGTTGCTGGAATTTATTTCACGCTTGTAATATATTATTTGACTGATTTCTAATTCTGTTCACGACGACAACAGAAAAATAATGTAGCGATCGAATGATTCCATTTTTAAATCCTTCTAGAAAAAAGGCGCCTAGCTTTTTATTTTTTAACAATACAGCCGGCGCGGCGCGCCGCTAGTCTATTCAGCCAGTAACTTTTTTTTAAACTTTATTTTTTATTCGACCTCTTTGGTTGCAAAACGTAAAGATTATAAAGCCCTTTTTTAAAGTCTTATTACTATTTTAATGTTATGCTAATTGTTTTAAGAAATATTTATACAATACTTACTGAACTACATCTTCTAATTGTACATAGTATTGAATGCTATGACTTTCCAATGTACTGAAGAATTCCGGCTTATTCTCCGGGGTAACCATGACGACCGCATCACGTACGGCCGGCAGACCACGTTGCCACACATCTAGATTCAATTTTAGTTCTAGTTCTTCCAGTATGTTGAGCTCTTCATCGTTATTTAACACTACGCCATGGACGGAGCAACTAAAACCGACATTTTAGTTATGTACACTTAATTTTCAGAAAAAAAAAATTAAGTAATACATTTTTATCTGTGAATGAATTATGTAAAAAATTAAGTTTTTAAGATTAATTTTATTATAATTAAATAAATACCCTTCATAGATATCATGTTTTCCACTCCACACAAAATTTATATTCACAATTACAACTACAAAAAGTAATTTTACTCCCATCTTTTTGGAATCTAATTACTTAATGCACGATCGGCATTTTACAACCCAGACAAAGTAATCTCTGAATGTATAAAATTTATCAATATTATTTATTGTCTTATAAACCTCAATTGATAATACGATAGAACGAAATATACTAATCGTATGTATTTACTATTAATAACGTTTTTAATAAAATGTCTTACAACTTCGTCATGAAGAAATGTTATAAGAAATAAGAACACTTTTTGTTTTGACGGACAAAACATACTACATTGTGTTTGCCCGTAAGTTATAAGATAAAAAAGTGGTAAGTATTTAAAAAATTAAGATAAAAATATTTTATTAATCAAACCCTTCTAAACAACTTGACCGATTTTTACACACTTCTCATATTCAGTAGGTCTGAGAATATAATTATATGTCTTAAGTGATTAGCATTGGCATAATCGTGAACTTATTAACCAATCCAGCATTCGTCTTTACAATTTATAATTCCAAGCTCAAATCCGACTCGAGTTGCCAGATAAGAAAACTCCTTTTAAAACTTCAGAAAGAGTTCCTTCCGTGCAAGGACTTACTCAATACTTTAACGCGATTCCTAAAGTATACTTAGACTTAGGAACTGGTAACATTATTAACGATTTTTACATTTTAAAACGGATTTAATAATTTTAGGAGATAATGTTAGATAAAAGATATTAGATAGAGTTGATTAAAATATTGTTTATGTCGAAATTAATTTCTTTGTTTATGGCGAAATGATTATACATTTTCTTCTTATAAATTTACAAATGTAAATGTTAGTGCAGTACTTTTGAATTTTACTCAATGCTTGAACTAATTATTGCATATTTAGCTTACTTCGTATAAAAAATAATAATAATTATCTCAACACTTCGTGCATTATTATGATGTTATTTTAAAAGAAAGAAAAAAAGAATCATTTCATTTTCATATTGTAAAAGTAGGTAAGTTGATTAATCTACTATATAAAAATAAGTCGGGTTTTCCTTCCTCTCGCTATAACTCCAGAACGCACGAACCGATTTCCACGGTTTTGCATTCGTTGGAAAGGTCTCGGGCTCCGTGAGGTTTAATTATAGCAAAGAAAAGGTGTCTCTGGTGGCGAAACGGAGTTCGCCCGGTTTGCTAGTCTATAATAGAAAACACAATTGAAAAGGTTATATATTACAATGTGAAACTGTAATATAAATGGTATATATCAAATTCAATGCTGAGAACTAGGTTTCCCCATAGACATAGATATACACAGACTGAGAAACAAAACAGTTGTATGTTCGTCATGAATGCTTTTGTTTCCGATATTGCGGGTTCAACATGACTTGAAAACAAATGACTGTGTGTCACGCAGTTTCTAGTAGTTTCTATTTTGCCTTATGTATAGTATACACGCATGTCTCTTGTTATGGGCTTGATTCCTGGATGAAATGATGAAACATCTCCGTATCACTACATAGTATAAAACAAAGTCGCTTTTTCTGTCCCTATGTCCCTTTGTATGCTTAAAACTACGGAACGGATTTTGATGCGGTTTTTTTGAATACATAGAGTGATTCAATAGGAAGGTTTTAGTGTATAATTTATTAGGTTTGAGACAAAGCGGGCGAAGCCGCGGGCGGTAAACTAGTAGGGTATATAGAAGAACATCTAATTGTCTGTAATAGAATATCATCAGTGAAACAAAATACATAGTATGTAAAATCATCTGACATAAAGACGACTGTAAGATGGAATGTTTTTGGATTCATGTTATGTAATTTAGGAGAAGAATATGATTATAGTTAAGCTATTCCAATTATGTCGATTTATGTTGCGTATAGTATGCACCTGCTTTCTGCCAGCGAGTAGTCATTTAACAAATTATATAGGTACTAAAACTTTTCTGGAGAATTTGCTATGCATAGATGAAAACAGAAAGCAAATCGGGGCAGTGGTTTTTGACTTTATCGCGAACAAACAGACAGACAGACGCGGCGGAGGACTTAGATAATACTGAAATGTTGAATTAATTCATCTAGAATTCTATATAAATGACGATAAGAATAAAAAAAAAATCTATTACGCGTCACGCCTTTATAGGTAACTTAAAATTCTATGTGTACAACAATAGGGAAAAATCTCTTTTATCAACGTTAAACCACGGGGAAATATCTTCCGCACTATAATTACATAGCTCACCCCTTTCCTTAATCGAGTCTAAATCCGCGGCAATTTTTCACAAGCTGTCAAATGTCAGGAAGCATCTGTCATTTGTCAAATTGTCAGTTGCGACAGTGACGTCACTGACACTATCTTCATGTCACTGAATACAGATACGGTTTTGTGTTTGAGCTTAAATACATTATGTATACTAGTTTCTGTATGTGGTTTTACTCGTATTTACGAAACAGTATAAAACTGAGACTCATACTTTATAAGAAGTTTAACACCATTTGAGTTCTGCATTTTTGTTTTTACCTTATTTTTAATTCATCAACCATTGTGTTTTTAAAAAGTATAAATAGTACCAAGTTATTCTATTTTTAATATACCTTCATTCCTACTGGGTTATTTGTAATGAGTTTATGACGTTTTCCATTACTCGATCATTCTAAGTATATCAGCATTACAATAAAAAAAAAATAAACTGTGTCCCATAAACTATTTCATAAAACAATTACCGGTCCGTATGGTAGAGGATAAAAATTTGTTTTTAAAAGGTCGGATTCTGGTCAATTTCATTAGATTTGCTTTGAAGATTAAAAAAGGCAAGTTTAAGGATTTATCGCTATACCAGCACAATAAAATGTAAAATAAATAAAAGTAAATCACCTTAATTTCTTTTCACTTTCTGGAGTTCTTCTAGTCTTCAGATTTGCAGCGTTCTGTCTTGGACACAAACGAAGTATTAACTTCTATCGTCAAAGTTATTGCATAAATGACTCCTTAAAAAAAAGCAATTCTTTAGTAACCTATGGGTAGATAATAAACCCATAAGGTATGGTACGTCTTAGGGCCTTTGGAATCTTCAATTCGAACTAAGTTCTTAATATTACTTCATTCACACAAATAATCGAACTCCTCAACTTTATACTATACTACTTACAGATAATATATTCACAAATATAAGCATGATTATTATATAGATCACGACAGATGTACCCATTTATGGCCAGGACACATTAAGTGTCAGCGATCAATATTGCACACATCCTAATCTATTAAGGCAGTGACTTCAATTTAGTGACCAATTAACCGAGTGCTCCTGTTGAATTGCTCTTGATAAACGTTATTACAAGTGCTTTTGTTGTAAGATATTAATATTGTAAAAGGGAAGATTTTGCGTTAATGTATAACTGTAACGTATCAAACTCAAACTTATATGTATGTTTAAAATTAATTGTTCGCATTTTTTGCTGACTTTAACGCCCATCAGCAATTTCCTAAATTACCTATTCAGTAAATTGTAAGATTTATAAATAAAAAACGAAGAAATCTTTACGGGTTATTTATCCTGTCTCCCATACAACAAGACAACATTTACATCATAACCGCGCAAAGAAAGGCCTTACATAATATCGCAGCGAACACATGAAGTCTTTAAAGCACGTATTATCACGCTCTGTAAGCAAGGTTTTTGATTAAAGCATCTATTAATCATTCAGAGGAAGGCTGCACCCGAAACTGGCACAGATTCTCTACATAGCAACGGCCTATATTCCTTTAAGGCCAGCTCGATGCTTGAATAGCAGTCTTGCAACCTTTTCGTTTGAATAGGACGTGTTTCTATGCGTTGTTTGATATTGTACATGCTCTTTACAGGAACATATTTGGTTGAACAGGGCGTTTTGATCTTCTGAAACGAGGTCTGGACCTTCTTGGTGCTTCTGAAATTATCGTTAGAATTCGTATAATACAGCCCAGAACATACTTAATGCTGTAGTAAAACGCATTGCAGTCAAAAGAACCTCTAAATTACTACACACAGCTGTCACTTACAAAACTATTCCATTGAAATAATTACTAACCCAACCGAAATTCTTCCATTACACGTAGCTGAAACATTACCTTCACTTAGAATTACGTAAAACTTCGCGAAATTCCTTCTAATTTACGCTGAAGCTCCTCCAGGCTGTTGAATTATTCAGCAAACGAGCGGAATGCGACGTTCTTGACAAATGTGTGAGGAACTTGTTGATACATGCCTCAGTTTACCGGTTTCAATTCGAAGCATCCGTTGTTTTACGACTTTGTTCTAGATGTATAGACAATAAATTAGCCAATTGTTTGGCAATTTCAATGTAAAACTGGTTATCTTGAGCGTCTCATGATCATTTATTAATTAGTTGAATAGTAATTTCGGTATATTTAATGTTGTTTTTTCTCTTCTAGCTGTAGAGTATACAAATTAAAATTGTTAGTTTGTGTAATTTATACATTTTGCATGTTGTGAGTACCTATAATTGTTTGTTACATTTTAGAAGAATATGTTATATAGTCTGTAATTAATAATTAATGAAATAATGTAAACAAACGTTGGTATTTCTAATAAAAAAATAAATAAATATAATAATTGTAAAGGAATTTGTAATGAAGACTACAATAACACTATCAGATCTGATCTGAAATCTGAATCCAGGCTTGCAAATAGCTGGTTAAATTAAGATACGTAATAAAGGAACAAAAAGACTACGCTGACCTTTTTCTGGTATCTATACATATTATCCTTTTTTATCATCTTTAATTCTTTATAACTCTATAATAATTATTGTACTCGTAATAGTAAAATGATAAACTACTAAGTTTTATTGTTGTAAAGATAATTTTCTGATACCATCCGGATTTTTAGTAAAATTTAAAAAAAATAAGAGCGTGTGTACTGTGTACCGAGTACACGTGTCAGAAATCAAACTTCTTTGACAAAATTTGATATTCAAAGATACCAAAATCGTCGCCTTTCTCCATGACGTGACGGTATCACCATGACGTGACCTTGAAATTTTACCCTCAATGCGCCTAAAGAAGTTTCACTTCAAAACATTTGCCGTACCAAAAAACTAATAATATATTTTATCTCCACTATACAATTTGGTTACAAATAAAAACTCGGCGTCCTCGTGAAAAGGGTTGACAGTTGACAGTGCTTTTTCATTTTATGTATTAAAGAAAGGTAACCAAGCAAACACATGTGTCTTGGAAGTATTAACAAGTTACTAACATTGGAAACTTTTGCAGGAATTCTTTTATTTTGTTCGGTCAGCTAGTTGTCTGGACATGGGCAAATAGAGAAAATGGACTTATTTAAATTGTATTTATATTCGTTCAGCCTTTGTTAGCTTTCGTTTATTTTCTCTTCGTTTTGTTATTGTTAAGGAATAGTCTCAATTATTTTTTTCTTTTCTCAATTATCTCTATTACATAATAATATAAGGTCTCATCTGAATATTTTTCACATTTTATACAAATATTATAATACAAGCCCATTTACGTAAGTTGTACGAAAGTTACGTGAATTGAGATGAAAACATGATGACACGTAATAATCTTATATTCTCGATAGCTATTTAAAAATCTCGTCAATAATCGTGTGTTTTGTACCATACTTTGATGATCTTTAAAAGAAATTACTCAAATTACTGGCATAACATCACGACTTATTCTCTCGCTTTGACTCCTCTTCCCTCGCATTGATTCCTCTTATCAAAATAAACAAAATAAGTATTCAGCTAAATACTCCTAAACCTACACACTAAGAATTTTCTCCCAAAAATCTGTACTCCGTGTTTACAATATTCGCAACATAGATGGTTATTGTCGGCAATTTACTTCATTACGCTCTAATGTACAAACTTGGTGCTCTAAGAAATCTTGCTTATGACGACAAAATGTTCGGGCACCCTAAAAATGAAAACAAACGAGAAGAGTTAATGGATCCTAAAATCCTTCTGTTACACCGAACTTTAATACATAAAATTTACAAAAATATCAGCGATAAAGAAGTTGGATAGCACATTACTGACACGATTATAGTGTTTCTTATTATTACCGTGCTATTGATAAAGGTAAGATCTACCGGTAAGTAACCATTCATAAAAGCTTTAAATTGCAGTGAATTTAAATAAAGACGGGTTGCACTCCGGGAGTGCCGGCAGAAGTGAAAACTTGATTATTAACGTTCAGCATGTTTGATATTTTGGAATGGTATCCGTCTTACGCATGGAATATAAGGGCTAAAAAAAAAAAAATCCGTCTTACGCTTTTTCGATCAGGCCACGTGTCCTGACGCGAGTTTAAGATTTTATACCCAACGCCGCTAAAGAAGTTTTCACTTCAAAAAAATTGGAAATCAATGCTTACAATTTCATTACCTACCTTGGTTGCCTGGCAGAGATCAATGCTTAGTGATAAGGCCGCCAATTGTACTACATCTTTCTAGTACCATATTTTCTTTTTATTGTTTCTTATTATTTAATGATTGTATTACAATAAAGTGTAATAAATAAATAAATACCTTCGTGAAATATGTGGTAATAGTTTTATATAATTAATTTTCATCTCTCATCGAGTTTTTGATCTTATGACAGAAGTTCGTCTTCGTACGTACGACGTGTAGATAACGTAGGTAGTGTCTGCTTCTGCTAAATATAACTAAAAGAGTAAATAATCAAAGCTGAATCTTATTATTAGTTAGGTAAATGAACATTTATTATTTCCGATATTGATTTTTTTTTTATAAAGCCCAGTATACTGGTATATATCAGTTTTTAAGAACACGGTGTAAGTGGCAGCCATTTTAATTAGATTCACGTTGTAAATGTATGCCACAATAAACGCTTTGTCTACTAAAACCATATAAATTCGCGGACATCGTGCGACTTTTACCGTTCTTTATTGAACATTATTTATGACTTGGCTTTGTAACTTCGTGTTTGTTCATGTAGTAATTTCACCCGAAAGAGTTTTCAGAATGTTGACAAAATTGCATACATTGAGCGCAGTAAATATGATACTTTTTAGAATAGTGTTTTTTGGTGACCGGTTGTTCATATGAAAATATGAAATGAAATATATAAACAGTATGCTGAAAAAATGATTATGTTAATAATTGTCCTCCTCATACTAACAAGCTCAGTTTTGAACTACTCAGACGTTTCAAGAATGTCCAGTTATATTCATTTAGATGAAATACGAGTACCTACGCAAGTTAATTGTGTGAGACAACAATTTTACATTTGACAAATAATAAAGATAATATGTATTACAATTTTAAATCTGACTAATAAGAAACATTAGCTACTCATTACAACCCTGACTAAAGAAAGACGCAAGCTGAAACACAGGTAATTTGATCTGAATGCTTTATCTTCCGTGATATGTACAGTACCTACCGTTACCTGTACAGAAACTTTTGGAAAGCACAGTTATAAACTGGAGATGTTAATATATGTTTAAGGGATAATTAGCAGACTCGTATGTAAGTGAACAGTTCTGTTGTTTATGTTGTTGTATTTGTAGAAGCTGTGTGCTTAAAGTTTGGTCGTTTCGAAGACAATGATCATTGGGGAGACGTAGCGGGATGCATTAGCAATAAGTCGTGGTTAAACGTTCGTCTTAGGAGAATTATAGTGTGTTTAAGGGAATTCATGGTTGGCGGCAAAATCTATACGAATATTATAAAGCTGAAGAGTTTGTTTGTTTGAACGCGCTAATCTCAGGAACTACGGGAAAAAATATTACGGTGTTAATAGCCATAACGCTAAGACCAACAGAAGCCACGCAGGTGAAACCGCGAAGCACAACTAGTATGTGATATAGATAATAGATAAAACCAACTTCGTAAAACAATATTATATTGGAATGAAGTAGGTCATAGTTTGAGTGCCTAGAATCGACAAAATGAACACTTATAAACGTTTGTTCAAACAACTATTATTAATTTTACATGAAATAAGGAATTCCAATTCCGTTTTCCGCTTTCATCATTGTTTTCTGTATAAAGGATTGAATAGAATACGAAGCACTGTTGATCCTATTGACTATCTATTAAAGACAAGACCAAATATTAAAGCTTTTGTAATTGCAAAATAATTATTATAATTTTAGATATATTTTTAATACAATTAAGCAAACTCCATCGCGAGTGGCACATTAACTTGTTAAAAACAACAATAGCGTCAAGCAATCTGCCCCAAAATTATCATTAATCAATGCTAAACCTAACCCTTTCCATCAAACAAATCCTCAATGATCGGAGGGAAAGGCTTTTCATGAATTATTTATTACTACAAGATTTAAGGGATCTTAAAAGGCAGATGGTTGAGTTCAGGTCTGTTCTGCTACCCATAAATCTGAGGGAACGTTAATCATAGTTTTTCGGCAAAGCCCCGAAAATATTTATCTTAAACGCGGATTAATAAGTTTGTTCAGGCATTATGGTGCCTGTAATACCGGGAAGATTTAATATACAACAAGTTTTATTTACAAAATGATAGTTTGTTTTATGAGGTGATTTTAAAAGAATTATAAATTATAGTAGGTATATTATGCATGTCACAATGTTGAAAACATGTGATCTTTTGCCAGGTATGCGATATTTCAAATAACCGACCATTGAACAACGAAAGTAGCTGATAACTTCGAAAGACTGTCAATAACCTTTTATGCAATATTACTGTAATAATATTACTTGAGCTAAATTAGTTAAGAAAACTTATCTAACCCCATAAAGACGCCTGTTACACTACTAACCCATCGAGACCGTATTTTACGTAAAGAATATTTCACACCACAGTTGTAGCTGTAGAATTATTATAAAACACACACATGTAAATATAGTATGAAACTAATCATCTCAGAACCAACATCTCTACCACAAACGTACATGGCTTGTGGGAACGCCTTATTTACATCACAAACTGTACACCGCTGTGTGAGGGCTATTTAAATAATTCCATTGTAAAACAGCGATGACAACTGTGTCACAATATATAGATACTAGTCCATTGAAATGTTACATTTTTTAGGCCTAACCTTGCGTTTTTTAGAGGACGCAATTTTGTTTTTTTGATATGTAGGGGGGGTCAGTGTGAAGCTAAAACCAAGTTTGTGGGGTTGCCACCCTTGTCCCACGGCCGCCATCTTAAAAATAGCGGTTGAAATGGTTTTTACGATATATCTCTTAAACTATTTATCTGATAAAAAATATCGTTAAAATTATTTGCTGCAAATTAAATTCTCTACAACTTTGGTGCAGTAACTTTTCGTCGTAGAACTATAAATAAAAAAGTTATAAGCGAAAATGTTCAGAAATTAGAGCTATTTATATTTTTCAATAAAACTTTTTTTATCATTTTACGAAGAAATGATATCAGACCATTTGTGTAGATTGTTTTTCGAGGAACAACTTTTATGTACAAAATTTTTTCATTACGTCATTATCTAAGGTTTTACAGCGCTCTGAAGTGAGTACTTTTTTTCAGTACTCTTAACTGTACATAATATATTGGCTATTGGCTCTTTTCCCATACTCCAGAACAATAGAAGCACACTGCAGAACATTTCAGCCCTGCTTTTCGACGTAAAAAAAAATCGCGCTTCCAGACTCTACCTCCTGGGTGGTGGGGAAAAGATTCAATGATTAATTATTAATAATATTGCAAAATTAATTATTAAAAATATTAAAATAACAAAAAAAAACAATTACTGATGACAAATTATTATTAGTACACACATAATATAAGTATACTGTATAGTTCAGAGTACTGAAAATTAGTACTCACTTTGGAGCGCTGTAAAACCTTAGCTATTTACTTAATGAAAAAATGTTGTACATAAAAGTTGTTCCTTGATAAACAATCTACAAAAATGGTCTGAAATCATTTCTTCGTAAACTTATAAAAAAAAGTTTTATTGAAAAATATAAAGATCTCTAATTTCTGAACATTCTCGCTTATAACTTTTTTATTTATAGTTCTACGACAAAAAGTTACAGGACCAAAGTTGTAAAGAATTTAATTTGCAACAAATAATGTTATAAATTTTTTTTTATCAAATAAATAGTTTAAGAGATATATCGTAAAAACCATTTCAACCGCTATTTTCAAGATGGCGGCCGTGGGACAAGGGTGGCGACCCCACAAACTTGGTGATAGCTTCACACTGACCCCCCCCTACACATCAAAAAAACAAAATTGCGTCCTCTAAAAAATGCAACCCCAAATGTAACTTTTCAATGAACTATACATACAGTAAAGCGGGGAATTCACTAGACGGGCATGTCCGCGGGCAGTCTGTCCGGGCATGCCTGGCGACGAAATACACTTCACAGACTCTTCAGTTTGTTTTAGAACGGCTTCGCTATTAGTTGTGTTGCAAGATGGCAATGCAAAGGCTTCCTTAGGGATTCTATTTTCTTTTTAACATACGCTAAATCAGCTCCGGGATAAATTTCTTTACATTTTTCAATCAAATATCGATAGGCGGTATTACGCATTTCACTATTCATAAATTCCTTGCTTTTTACCTTCCATAAACATGGATAAGTTTTGTATTCAGCTATAAATTCTTCCCAGAATATTTTTTTCTCATTAAAAGTCATTTTAAATTAAAAATACTCCACAACTCGTCTAATGATAATAAGCGGACGTCTGTTTGGGTTGCTGTCACTGCCAGGTCTGTCCACAGGCCGCCTGGACTAAGCATAGACGCTCCGACCTGTCGGTGCCTGTGCAGACAAAATGAGATCGCGCGGACTTCCAACGGGCAGTCTGCCAGACCGCCCGCGGCAGTACTACACTGACTGATAAAGCACAGACATGATAGTAGCGAAGCCCGTCGGACTTGCCTGCAGGCTTGCCCGCGGACATGCCCGTCTAGTGAATTCCCCGCTTAAGGAAACTTCATACAAAACGTTCGACACAAGCAAGCGTGTTTACGAGAATCATAAGGGTATTCAGGGGGATCGATAGTAGCGGGTGACACATCCACAGATTTTGAATGACAAAGATACATAGTATAGAAAAGTGATGTCAATGACTTCACGTTAAATAAATATCGATTGTTTCAGTTTGTAGCCTAACTATATTTTTGGCTTCGGTATCTATTGTCCCAAGTATTCTTTTAAAAAAATATTCAATCTACAGTTTTGACTTTCCTACGATTTTATTATATGTATAGTTATTAAAATAACCATTACATAAATATGCCTTTATTCGAAAAAAAAATTACAAATTATTTACTGAAAAATACTTTCGTCTACTTCGGAATTTATTGTTAAATTTTATAGTGTAAAATATTCTCAATCTTATGAACATTTTTTTAAGTAACTGATTATGTTTAATTCGTTGTAAATTAATTCAGCCACTTTACAGTTTATGTGTTCTCTCTTAAAGCAGCAACGAAAATGTTATCCATTTTCTCGACATATTGAACAAAATCATCTGGTGGTATAATAATTGGTATAGTTGAATTCAAGCAGCCGAATACTGCGCAATTAGTACGTGGCATTTTTAAAATGATCGCCGAAATCAACTTATCTACAAGCGCGTGTTCAAATTAAACTGAAATAATATATTTCACCAAAATGTTAAAACATAAATACATAAAAGATAGATAATATAATTATTTATTTGTATTTTTATCGATACGTGACGTCACCACTTTGTCAAGCACTAAGCCTGTCAAACTATTTTCTTTTTCATCCTAAAACAAAAAGGTGGAGGTTCTATGCTCGTATAATAATAATTTTAATTTATTTCTGCATATTTTGTGTTTTTTAATTTAATTTAATTTATCGTTTTAAAAATAATTTAGTAGGTATACCTACATACAAGTATTGTAAATTCTGGTTTAAAATAATTATTGAATATATGTATAATACAAATATCAAGCATTATAAATAATTTAGGTACATTAAATAACCTTCGGCGTCCATAACAAAACAAGATTTCGAAATATAGCACTGATAAAAACGTATTTACTTTTACAAGGTGTATTAATTCGGATTGTTTCTTCTTGTAAATTCATATTTAGGCTACACCATTTTTGTATTTTAACGATTTTAAACTCAAAATTACCACAAAATCGACTGTGAAAAAAAAGCAAACAGAAATATACAGGCCGAATTGATAACCTCCTCCTTTATTTTTGAAGTCGGTTAAATATCAAAAAGGTAACAGCCCTATAGCTATAACAGTGCTAACGTCATAATTTCATCGCAGGGGCTTAGTTTCCTAACTGTATGTACGTAGGGTAAGAGGTACAATGATTGGCACCTAGAGAAATTTTCTGACTTTTAACGCTTGAATAAAATCAACCGTTTATAATAGTAACCGACACTTTATGGCATTTGATTGTAAAATATATTAGGAACCATTTCGAATCAAAATTTAGCTGTATTAATAAGACTTTACATGATAAAATTAAACAAATATTGAAAAAGTCCCCAGGGCACTATTATTGGCACTCGTTGGTATAGTGATTAACATAGTGAAAGGTACAATGACTGGCACTGCCAATCATTATACACGTGGTATGCCAATCAATACGACGGAGAACAAATAGTGTTGGGAATAGGATTGTAATAATAAAATGCTGCAACAAATAGTAGCTAGGTATCTATTAACTGTTATAAGCCATGCAGATAAAGAATCGAATTGAAAATGGCGTCCGCTCGCTTCGTGATTGGTCCGCCTCGCATACGTTCTCGCTCTCCCTAATAGAGATTGAAAAAAAATGCAAGATGTAAAATGAATTATCTTGAATATCTTTGTTGAATTGAATAATAATAAAAAAATCTGGGTTAATTCACACAGCACCATCCAACATTGTGTTTACTACCTAAATTAAATACCTTTTTTTAATTACATATTATTATACCTACATGTTATAGCACCTTAGACACAACATGATTTTGTTATGAAGAAATCAAATCCAGGACCTTCTGCGTAGGAGGCAATGTTACTTTCTATCAGGCCTGTTATTGTTATTATAATTTTTACCTAATAAATCACATGAACGTTAGCACATCACTACTACTCCTCACTAAAAGTAGGTATAATTATTGGCACCATACGAGTATAATGATTGGCCCTGCCAATCGCATTAAAAGTACAATAATTGGCCCTGCCAAAATTTGGATGCAGACTCACTATCACCATAATATGGCTTTTTATGAATAGAACTTTTAATAAACATCTTATAAAGTCCAAAATCTAACATGGATAATTGTTAAACCGTTATCTATTCATTGGCCCCCGTGCCAAAAAACTGTACTCTCATACAAAACATGGGCATAGTCATTGGCACCCCAAGAACTCAATAATCAACAGATTTTTATGACAAATTTTGCTTTAAAACTGTAATATTATAACTCATTAACAAGTACAAACAACACACCAATCATTTATTAATCTAGTAACAAAGAAAAACAACCTACAAACTTACCCAGTATTAGCAAAATTTGTTAAAAAATCACGATAAAGTTGTTGCGCTCGGAACCATGACAGAAAAGATTTTTTTTCTCCGTGTTACCAGTTATTAAAATTCATAACTACCATTTAGTTTTGGCAATAAATAATGGGGGCATTATTTGGTAAATTTTATTTTTGGTAATTAGTCAGTGAACCATAATAATTGCATATTAAACCTCAAAGTGCCAATCACTGGGGGGGTGCCAAGGTTAGTACCCGTTACCCTATATATCTGTCAACTGTGACTGTGTGCTCTGTACTGAATTTTGTACAATGTATTTTGAGCTATAGTGTATTTTTAGTGACTTCTAAAACGTAAATTCTAGCTTTGAATTTAGAATTAATGTTGAATCATTGAATAAAACATGAGAACATTCTATTTTGTGTGGAATTTGTTATTTTAAATATTTAAAAATACAGAATGTTGTGGATTAGAAAATAGTTTATGGAGACTGTGAGGTTTTGCTTTATGAATTTGTGCATGGAATTTTGAGGCTAGAGACAGTGGCCAGCTTTGTTTGGCCAACATTGCTAAGATTAATAATAAAGTTTAAATTTTAAATTTTTTTCAATTTTATGCAGTTTTAATCTCATTAAATAAAATTAAATGTCTTTGAGTGAATTCGAAAAGAAAAAATTGTTCTCACTCAGGAATATACACTCATATGAAGTGAAAATTTTAAAAGAGCCCTATTAATTGAAATAAATATTATCTTAGATAACTCATCCTAAACATGAGTATGGAAAATGTCAGTTAATATACATACTTAAAGAAAATTGAAAAACCTCATCAAATACACATTATGTTCATTTAATTTTGAAATATGAAAGTAACCCTTTGACCCATTTAAATCAGTTATAAGCCCCTATTGTAAAATACAATGCAAGTTCCTATTTTTAGCCCTTTGTTGATCACGTAAGGTTCGTATTGTCCCCAAATGTCGAATAATAAGCGACCTAAACGAGACAAGAATAGACTGATCTTTATTAAAACCTTTTATTGTCATATACAAAAATACATAAAATTCGGGGTGGATTATATTGGTGGATTATTGGTACTTGACTTCAAAGATGTGTCTTTCCAACTCTATTTTGTAAATGGTTGGGTATTACATACAGGGAAAATACAATATCAGCAGATGATAATATAGAAGTCATCTTATTGTATGCGTTAGTGCTAAAAATATATACTTTTTAATTTATGCCATTATATTATAAAATAGAGACACAGCAATTTAAATGCATAATTTAGTGAATTAAAAGATAAATTCTATGACTTTGAGATAATATAATTGTAATGTATAGCAAAACTAATACAAGCGACTCTACAATCTATAATATATGTTAAGGAAGTTTATAGACTACATATTAAAATAGTGAATTATTGATAAACTCGAAAACTATATAACCGATTAGATTAGTAAAATCTTTCACCATAAAAATGCTATTCCTCAGAGACATAGGCCTTATCTTTTCTTAGTTCTTATTCCGGACAGACTCGGGGCTACAGCCTAGTTATAAATAAAGCCTTACCGTTCAATATTCAGTTACTATATTGCTTGAAAGACAGATTATTCTCCCAATAGCCAGTACAGGCCATTCTTCTCAAGCTTCCGTAAGGCCTGCCACAGACATAGTTGTTAACATCTGTAGTGTTTGAGTAAAGTATAGGTACTATATCCCCGGATGTCTCGGGTTCGCGGGTAGTGGGGAGCACAGTCACGCAGCAGCCTGGGGCGTGAGCGGACGTGTGTTTACCCTAGTTACTGGCGACGTAACGAGCCATTCCCATCCCCTGCGTATACGAGTGTGAACTCGTATCTACAACATCCATAAATTGTTTGACAATTTCTAAGCTTCGTATGAAGATACTAAAATAACTCTACTCAAATAATAAATAGATGTCTTGCAAGAGTAATTGTAAAATTAAATTGTAATTAACAAAAAACTTCTAGACTGCAAATTATCCACATCATCACTGTACACAAATCGCTGTATAATAACATATTTAGGAAACCTAAATATCAAAGAAATTAAAGTTTAGCATTATGCATTCTCTCACTAAACTTGATGTTATATGGCCCGCTTAATAAGAACTTTTTTTTCTGTGTTTAAAACACTTCATTGTTTTGCCAACATATCAACTATAGGTGCAGTAAAAATCTAATGAGTGCTGCAAGGAAAATTATTCAAAGCTGTGCTGCAAGGAAAATATGGATTGATCTTGATTAAAATGAAATATATGATATTGAGTAACAAAAACTACAAGAAACAAATACTTACCACCGCGATCACGTAGCGTAGAGAGACGTAGAAAAAAACAATATTTTATCTCACAATTCAATTTTGTAAAATCAAACAGCGCAATAGTAACTGCCATATTTTTTTATAACCAGGAGTAAAGAATTCCCAATTTTTTAAAGTGCTGCTGTTAGCTTTAATTAAAATAAAAGCCTAGCAAATACTGTGTTGATTAACACGAGGTATATTGTTGTGATCAACTTACAATCAATTCGTTTATTGCATTAATATTATTAACTAAATTATGGCTTTCTTTGTTAAAGATTTATAATCATCTTAGACTATAAACATGGCATTCTTTAACATTGTACTTTTAATCTTCGGTAGAGAAGCAAAAAAGGTAGATCACAAAAGTGAAATTCATTTGCCCCAAACCCCCCAATGACGTCACTATAATACCTACCTAATACACATTCATACATTTGCAGGTTTACTTTGCCTATTATTAACGTGTTTTTACCTCTAATAATACACTCCAAATTTTACTATACTTACGAACTTACGAATTTAAGTAACCGAAAAGATAGTAATAAACACCATTATATTTAAATAATTTATATGATTAATCTATAAATTAAAACCCCTAAATAATCCATACATGTACCACAGAACACGAACCATCCATTTAAATAATAGAGATGCAAATGAACGCAAAAACGTAAAGATGCACTCAAAGGCATTAGCGAAAATTCTGTACAAAAATAGCTTTGTCCTAAAATCTTGTCGGAATGCGGAACTAACTGCGCTCACAAAATGAGATGCATTCAGCTAGTGCTAGAAAGAATTACGTACATTTATTACCTCAGGCTTACTTGAGCCATTTGTTAGAAAACTTCGTCCTAATGAAGGCTGCGATTGAAATATGAGCTAGTTTCAAGCAGATTATTGATTTGGGATGCATTTTGGACGCGTTTGGCGTTTTTTTGGACATGTTTCAGTAAATCGAAAATTGTACTCGAAGGATTGTTTGAATGATGAATAATCCAGTATCCTATAATGAATATTTGGTGTTTTGGATTCCGTAACTGCGAGTATAAAAATATGTAACGTCATGTTAAAAAAGTACATATCGATCCATTCATGAATAGAATTGTTTTTTTTTTCTTTTTCAGTCTGTGATAGCCAGTGATTAAGTTTATCACGTAACATCATTATTTTTAACTTTGTGTTAAAAAATAAAAGCTTCAATAATATTTAACATTCCGCACTTGTATTTGTTCTATCTGAAAGTTGTCTCGAATAAAATAATAAGAAGTTCAAATATTCTGATAAGATAATGCAAATAATACTTACACTGTTTTAAATATTAAGCCACGGTTTGGAATAAACAAGTTACAGATAATAAATTCAGCAATCTGATCGTTCGAGACAGTTACAGCCGCCCATGTGTCTTCCTTGACATTCCTTATTTATAACTATTTGACTATCTATTTTTCCCATCTTTTCTTTTGTATAATGAAAAGTTAAATATTGTATGTTAATTTAAGTAAGGAGAAAGGTTTTTCATGGAGTCAATAGTAACATACCCATTTTTGATACGACGTTCAAAGACTCATTTAAAAAGCTACTTGAAATAAAGGAAAATTCAGCTTTAAATTTTTATATACTTTATAAAGACTTTATATTTATGCAGAAAATCCTTTTACCATTACCACAATTAAGGTTACAATATGCTTTAATAAGGACATAAAAGTACCTTCCCAACTCAAGGAAAGAAAACCCATAAAATTGAATTATACACATTCCAAGACCCTTAAAACAATTGGTACAGGCTTAACCCGAGTTTCCAACATCCACAATAATATTATGAATGACCGTTTTGAATTGTGGTTCAAATCGTATTCATATAAAAGATTTATTCGGCACATGTCCCCAATAGGGCCCGCATAAAATTGGCCTTTGCCGGACACGTCAAGTTTTACGGCTACCCTCGTAAATATAAAACGTATTAGAACATCAAATTTGAAATTGGAACGCTCGTGAAACGTGTCGATTGCAATATGATCGGAATACTGGTAGTATATTAAATGACGACTGGAGGAATGCCATTCTATCGAAAACGGTTACAGAAATGTTCCTCGTACTTATAATATGTGTCTTACAGCTATAAAACGTAAATCAAAAAATATATAAACATATTATATTTAATAGTAAGGTAAGTTCATTAAAAATTATTGGCTTAATTTATAAATAGCTAAAGAAAAATTATCTATACTTATAATAAATCTGTAGAGAGGCCAATTCTGTACATGAAATATATTTAAAAAAAAACTATGAAGGGGTGATAAGGGATCGCTACTGATGCCGAAAATGCAATCAGTAAAATTTTTGTCTGTCTGTCTGTCTGTCTGTCTGTCTGTCTGTATATTCGTTATAGAAACAAAAACTACACGACGGATTTTAACGAAATTTGGCACAATTATTCTTCATACTCCTGGGCAGGTTATAGTATACTTTTTATTACGCTACGATCAATATGAGCAGAGCAGTGAAGGGAAATATTGGGAAAACGGGAGAAATTACTCCATTTTTTAAGCTTCCGTCGCGTGTGCAGCCTTAATGGTTAAAGCTACATAGAAATCATGTACGACACAAATGTTCTTAAATTATTATTATTATATAAAAATAAATTCCTAGACAGCATATTATGTCTATCTTTTAAAATTGACTCACAATAACACGTGAAACTTCAAGAGCTTAGCAATTCGGAGCTTTCTGATTATATTTGTCTACTCTTACGTTTACAACACTCTCACTCATCCCTAATTAAAAAAAGTTAACATTATTACCTATTCAATAAAAAAAGAATCATGTAAATCGGTGTAGAAACACCAAAGTTATACATGAAATACGCTATAAGTCATCGCGCGTGAATACAGAATCATGCCCTATGGATTATTTTTGTGTATCAGTTGCCGCGTTCGACGCGCTTCGCGGCGGGAACTATAAAAAGGCGGCGGGTCCGCACCCGTTTCGCGTTGTCACGGCATTACGTGTGAACGGCTGAACCGATTTCGATAATTCTTTTTTTATTATATTCCTTGAAGTACGAGGATGGTTCTTATGTAGAGAAAACGTACCACGGGCGAAGCCGGGGCGGACCGCTAGTAATAAATAAAAGTCAGAAATATCGCCTTCTTTCTAATGTTTATGTTTTGGTGGATTAAAAATGTTAAATAAATAAACAACGGCCTTAATTATCTCCTTTGAACTTTATTAAAAATAAATTTACAAAGGATTTTACTTTACCGTCGTAAACACTGAGCAAGGTTGTTGAAATGTGCAATATTTTCATTAAATTTTTGATGATTTCAAAAATTTAAAGGTAAGATGTCTTATTGTTTGTGTAAATATGATTGTATGTGTCTATGTCTAAATCTAAATAGTTTATTTCAAAAGATCTATTTAGAATATTAAAGCATTAAACTTTTTAAATACTACATAATTATTTAAATTTCGTTTGGGACAAAAATACCCCAAAATAACTCATGGTCACCGTAGTGAGATATTGCGGTAATCTTTATAAGGTGATAACAGATGTGTCACTCAGATTAGGGTCACCTGTTCATTGCAATTCCACATAAAATATGTTTTATTCCTTCGTTCATAAATTCGCGAGGGTATTGAGGAAAGGTTTACATACATTATGAGCCATTGTACGCTTTTGTTGAAGCAAAATTCTGTTGGATTTTGTAAGTTTATAGTAACGGACTTTGAAAATATTGAGTATGGACATTGGCCTTATAATATTCTTGTAGTTTTTTTCCTGAAATGGACAGGAAAAAAAAGGTTGGATAATCTTACAAATATTATAAATACGAAAATTTGTATATTTGTTTGTTTTTAGCTAAAACTGTTGAACCATTTTTTATGAAATCTGGCAAACACAATATAGAGGGTAACTTGGATTAACACATAGGATAGTTTTTATCCCGAAAATCCCACGGGAACTTGAACTATGCAGGTTTTCCTTTGACTACGCGGGCGAAAAGCTAGTGTTGCAATATAAGAAAAAATTAAGCAAATAGAGTGAATATTTCAATTTAAACTTTGATATTTACACGGTGTAGGTACCCTATTTTCTTAAGCTTGCTAAAACCATGGCGGCCTAATATTATAGATAACACCAAATTACTTTCGAGTTATTCTCGTCTGTCGTTAAATTCCCATTAATCTTTCCTAAACCTTGTCTAGCTCACTGGAAAGTACTAGAACGTCGTAGTTCCAAATCCTTACGGGGAAGTTCTATTATTAGATTATCAAGTCCTATTTGAGGTATGGCGGAATAATCCATACTAATATTATAAATGCGAAAGTAACTCTGTCTGTCTGTCTGTCTGTTACTCAATCACGCCTAAACTACTGAACCAATTTGCATGAAATTTGGTATGGAGATATTTTGATACCCGAGAAAGGACATAGGCTACCTTTTATTGCGAAATATGTACCACGGGCGAAGCCGGGGCGGACCTCTAGTTTACTATAAATATACATTCCTTCATAATTTCAAATTTCTTAAGACACTTATGATTTTTTTAGGAAGTCCTAAGTATAAAATATTAAATAGATAAAGTTGGAAAAAGAAAATATTATAAATCTGTATCAAAAACGCCATAAACTATTTTATACATTACGATTGTTTGAAGAAAAAGCGTAATTCTTTCTGCAATTTATTTAGAGAAACTGAGCAACAAAGAAGTTTTCTTTTTATTGCTGTAACAAATACGTTCACATTTGTTTCTATATCAGTTTCTTGGCTGATAAATAATTACTTGAAAGAAACTGGCTTTGTAACACATGTTTAGTTTTATAGAATTTAAACGCTTTATAAATGAGCAATTTTAAAATTTGATCACAAGGCGGGATTCGAACCCGCGTCTCTTTCACCTTCATCATCACACCAGCTCGATGATAACATATTGTATTAAAACATGTTTAACATTAAAATGCTAGTTTCATGGTTATAAAGAATAAGTAGGTAGGTGATAGTGTGCTTGTTAATTTTGTTACGTAGTTACAAGTAACAACTCAAACTCAAACTCAAATAAGTAAACGTAAATAAAAGTAAATATACGTAGTCTATGTTAATAACACAAAAGTTGCTTATAATTAAAAGATTACGTACCTATAAATAGTTTTATTTTAAAATAAATAACAAGAAGAATTCCAAAGCGTATAACGTAAGTGCCTTGTGGATTGCAAACTCTTTTTTTGCCTCGAGTGTTCCTTCTTTCAGAGGATTAGCTACTTCTTGAGTACTACAGCACATCTATTTTCTCCGCGAAATGAATGTGAACAGGGCCGGATTCAGGGGAATCTTTTTGTGATTAAAAATTGTGTAGTTACAGAAATGTCTAGAATAGCAATTTTTTAACAATGCTCGCATTTAATAGGATTAGCGCTTCATAGCGGCGTATCCTAAATATTTTGTGATAAAAATTATTTGGATTAAAAGCCAACCTTTTTCTTTACACTTAATTGTAGGAAATATAATAATCATTAGAAATTTATATTAGATTTTACTTTACATTAATTTTAGCCATAAATAACTGTTATGTGGAAATGAAAAAATTGATATTGTAAAGAAAGCTACCAGTTTAATTTATTAATTCTGGTTAAATTGACGATCAATAAATGTGTTTGGTAAACCTCCCGACCGATTTAATGCTGAAAAAGGATAGAATACTAAGTGAGAGGTCCGGTAGGATTACTCTTAGTAAAGCGATTACAATATTTTCCACAACAGATTCTATTCCGGAATTTACATCTATAATGTACCACAACCGGAAAAGTAGTATTGTACCCTTAATCGAATTAGTGATAATTAAATCAAATAGAATCTTGTCACATAGAAACAGTATTACGTTTTAATTATGATAAGCTTTTGTGAATTGTTTCGTTTGTAATTTTTGATACATTGCTAATAAAAATTAAATAATGTGTTTTTATCTTACATCGTGGTACTCAATTTTTATTCCTTTCTATTTGTTCAACTAAAATTAAAATACGTTAAATCTCCCATCATGAAGAATAACGTCATATGCTTATTTCAAACACCGTGTTGCTACAATTTATATAGCTTTCCACTTACCCTGCTAACTTTTAAATACTCTACGTTAAATCTCCATTTCTTCAAGTATTATTTTATATCTTGAAATATTGTTTCTAAAAACCTGTTCAAGCTACCTTTCTACTTATTCTACTAAAATTTAAATACAGTACGTTGAATCACCAATTTCGATTCGTTAATATCATAAAACCTGTACAGGTATTAAAAAATTGGTTGTCTGTAAAGTCGGTTTACTGACGATAGTTGAACGTGACAACGATTGTGCTTCTTTGTCGCTCGTTCCGCGCTCTCGCTTGCACTTCAAGCCTTACATGGAACGCCTCAGAGCGAGGTAACGCCGCATGAGTCATGTTTTTTCGGGCGTGCAGCCAGCTCTATCGAATTATAAGACGTTGTCACGTCAAAATATATTTTGCGTTTCAAATCCGGCCCTGTGATGCACGTACAATCTAACTTATCTGTGAACCACGTCCTAACCGCCCGGAAGACAAAGCGGAACGGATGTATTGAGTAATTCTCTGTTTTATTTTATTTATTGTGTTTGCAATTCGTTTCGATAAGATTCGATTAGTTTGTTGTCATCTTTTATAAAGGCAAATCGCATTTATTCGCAATGTTTTAAATACAAATTAAAACTTTATTAAGGTTCCATTATGGCCATTGCAGTAATCCTGGAAATAAAACAACATAAGCTTTCATAATTCTTATATTAAATGTTAATTCAGTACTCTAAAATTACACAATTTATCTACAATATATTTTAAGTAATGTTGTCATCTTTTACACCGACATATCCTTTTCATAGCTCTTTTTAGACCAGCATAGTAGTGTATCACTTGTTCCTGGAAAATATATATTAATTAATTTCCTATAAACATATTATTAAGCAAAAATTAAATCACAATGTTTATATCGAAACTCGCCCAAAACCGCTTGACTGATTTTCATGAATTTTTTCGTATAGTATAGCTTTCCGCCCGCGGCTTGGCCCGCGTTTTCAAAGAAAAATCCGCGTAATTCCCGTTCCCGTGGGATTTCCGGTCTTAATCCAAGTTACCCTCTATATGTGTGCTAAATTTCATTTCAGTCGGTTCAGTAGTATTTGAGTGAAAGAGTAACAAATATACACATACATCCATCCTCATCATGGATAGGATAGGATAGGAATTAGGATATAGGTAGATCTGAGAATAGATAAAGTATGTTTTATTCAAACAGTATAAAATTTGTAATCATATTTTCATGTGTCCACATATCACGATAAATAATATATTGTTTTCGTAACAAAGCAGATTCGTCGAATGTATGTTTCGCGATACGTGCAGTGGAAAGCAGGTGAGTCGTTCCAATGGAAATGTTGAATTTCGTATACAGGGTGATTCTAGTGTAGTTCTAGTTTTATGAAATACAATACAATAGGTAATCTTAAAATTAGGTATAAAAAAAAAGACGGGTTGCACTCCGGGAGTGCCGGCAGAAGTGAAAACTTGATTATTAACGTTGAGCATGTTTGATATTTTGGAATGGTATCCGTCTTACGCTTTTTCGATCAGGTCACGTGTCCTGACGCGAGTTTAAGATTTTATACCCATTACAGAAAAAGTACTCAACGCCGCTAAAGAAGTTTTCACTTCAAAAATTGTAATAAATATAGTTTGTAAGTTTTAAATTTGTGTTGTTTGTTTAGTTGTAGATAAGTTTTGTGTTGTTTGTTGTTTGTTTAGTTGTAAGATTTATTCATAGTGTGTTAAATCAACGTTATAATTTTTGTTTTCAATTGCTTATTTAAACACCTTTTTTTGAAAGCAAATTGAAAATTCCATACTTAATTTAAATAAAGCTCAAATTCCAAAAAATACATCACTATTAATAGGAGAAATGCAATTTTTTTCAAGTTGTTAATAATTAATAGTAATATTTTTTTTTACTTTTACTCCTCAAACACTCCAAAGTTTTCTGAAATCAGTCAATAACAGTAAACAAAAGAAAATGAACCTTACCTGCATTAAATTAAAGCACATAGCGACTAGCGCCATGCCCAGCATCAAATACAGAGAGCAGACTATAAAAGATGTCTCTATACGGGGCGTGTATATTCGCTCGCCGGGAACGAAGTCGCCGAAACCGATGCTATTAAATTAAAAAAAAAAAGAAATTAATAAACAAAAATTATCAATTATTAAATCTTTATCTTAATACATATATATAAATCTCGTGTCACAATGTTTGTCCTCAATGGACTCCTAAACCACTTAACCGATTATAATAAAATTCGCACACCATGTGCAGTTCGATCCAACTTGAGAGATAGGATAGTTTAAACATGTAGGTACCACGGGCGAAGCCGGGGCGGACCACTAGTATAATATAAAAAGTACATGTTTTTGTCCGCGATGGACTCCAAAACTACTGAACCGATTTTAAATTTGATTTGCACCACGTGTGCAGTTTGATCTAACTTCAAAGATAGGATAGGTTACATCTCATTTTTTTGTCGCAAAATAATTTGATTTCAAATTTTTATTTGTCTTTTATTTGACAGTAACAATCATCTGTTAGCTCCAAACTATTCTTAGATAATATTATGGCGTCAAGAGCCACAATAATAATAATCTTCAAAAATCATGACATTTTGAATTAAAATATCGATATTTTTTTTTATTTATCAAAATTACAAAATAAGGACACACCTGCTTAAAGATATGAAACAAAAGTAAGCACCATCTAATTTGTCCCATCTCTCCCAAAGGCCGAATATCATTGATCCAAACATGAGATATCTGAAAAAAATACAAAAATTTAATTTATTACAAACTAAAGCTCATTTATCACCTCTAGAAAAAAAAGAGCGTGTGTGGCGAGCACACGTGTCAGAAGTGAAACTTCTTTAGCAAGATTCAAAAATACCAAAATCGTCTCCTTACTCCATGACGTGACGGTATTGCCTTGATGCGACCTTGAAATTTTACTCTCAACGCGCTTAAAGAAGTGTCACTTCAAAAACATTAACAAAAAAATATTTTCTAAAAATGTCTTGATTAATACTCTAGCTATCGTAATAAAACATATTATGCTTATTTTACAAAATTAAGTAACGTATAAATAATCCTAAAATGTGACTTTGTTAAGAATGTAATTAATTTAAGTATTTAATATACATAATGTGGAGGTACAGAGTTTGAGCTAGCTGCTAGATGAATGTATGAAATGTGATTCCCATTAATTAAAATATTTCGTAACATACGTGGAAATAAATAACTTTGAGGTAAGAACGTCGTAATTTAATAAACATATCGCATAAACAGGGTGTTTGAGGAATGCTTTATGCAAAGTGTAACGGCTTTTTTATATATTTTTTTTTGGGAACAAATGCCAAAATTTATAATACATACACTCATGAAATTATTGTATTGAAAGAAAGAAAGAAAGAAAAATATTTATTGCCACATGTTACACACTTAACAACTACATACTTATATTACTAAAAAAAAATATACAATAGTTTACATGGCAATCGGGTCAGACTCAGCCATGCTGTCGGGTTTTAACACCTGAACAGCGCTGATTTTCGAGGCTCACTAAGTACACATGTAAATACAAATACCAACCAAAAACATTATTTACAGTTCTAAAAATAATCTGCCTTGTTATTATTAATAATTAATTACAAATAATATATATTATAATATATAGATATAACAGATTTATAGATAATTAATAATTATGTACATATTATGATTATATTAAATAAAATAAACAGATATCTATGTATATACTTCGTTACTTAAATACTTAAACATATAAATATATAGAAGGATATAATATTACATTATACATTCGCAATCAACAGTTTTGCTTTATTGGGGTGCCCAGTTTGATATTTGTTTATTCAAAAGTATCACTTTGTATTTGTGCTTGAACGATATATAATATGACATATCGTGACTGATTATGTGATATCAGCGAGAGCGCATATCTATATATGAAACTACAAATTCGAAAAAAAAAATTTTTTGTGTACCATGACCATTAATCGAGGAAGGCTTTTTTTAGAATTTCAGCACAGATAAAATAAAACTATACTAGATGGTCACATAGGTGAAGTCGCTATCGCGGCTGACAGTTTGTTGGATGGGTTCACATTATACTATTAGCATATTATAGATTTACTGTGGTTCATGTAACCACAGTAAATCTATATGCTAATATTATAAAGCTGAAGAGTTTGTTTGTTTGAACGCGCTAATGTCGGGAACTACAAATGGTCCGATTTGAAAAATTATTTCGCTGTTAGATAGCCCATTTATCGAGGAAGGTTATAGGTTATACAGTGTGGAAATTTTCGATGGGCCCTGGTTCTATTTCTTTTTAAAAATAAAGGAATATTTCCTTCAAAAATTTCCACACTATATCATCACGCTAAGACCAACAGGAGTGGGGCCACGCAGGTGAAACCGCGCGGCACAGCTAGTATAATATAACCACAGACAATATAATCACTTACCCGACCATGAAGAACACGCAAACACTGATGGGCACAGTTATAGACTGTGCATCGAAGGTCACATAGGTGAAGTCACTATCGCTGCTGACAGTTTGTTGGATGGGTTCCCGCAGGGGTTCGGAATAACCCCGTACTTGTAAAGGGTATCTGGAGGGTTGGGGGAGGGAGGTGGGGAGGTAGGGTCTTCTTTCTCTGGAAAAAATGAGAAAAAATGAATTTTTAATTTTTGTGATGGTAAAAATGGATGAAGAAATGGAAAAGTAAATTGAGAAAAAACAATAAGAACACAAAATTTCATAATAGATGGCAACATACATACCTAATGGTAAAAAAAACATAATATGTAACATAGTTTTTAAAAATCAAGTTTTTGGCCTCATTCTTAGCCTACAATATTTACAGTACCCATATTATTTATAAAACATAATATGTCGCTCACCAAAAGTCTGGTTTTACACTATTTTAAAAATTACTAGTGAATAAATCAAAAATATTATAATGAAAAATTCACTATTTTATTATTAATTCTCACCTTGGATAATATCCTCTTAAATAAGGATCATAAGGTACAGCTACATCAGTGACTTCTGATTCTGAATTGTCAGTCCAACCCGCTGGCCTTTCTATACTTTCTGCTTCGCTTATTTCTAACTGCAATTGTATATAAAAAAGAATGTAAAATAACTATTAACAAGGATACACAAAAATTATACTGATATAAGTAGTAAAAAAAAATAAAAAAATCTTTGTTTCGTCGAAAAAAAATTATTGTTACTCAAAAAAATAATAAAAAGTGCTTTATGGCTATTAAGCTATTTTTCTATACTAATATTATAAAGCTGAAGAGTTTATTTGTTTGAACGCGCTAATCTCAGGAAGAACTGGTCCGATTTGAAAAATTCTTTCGGTGTTAGATAGCCCATTTATCGAGGAAGGCTATAGGCTATATAATATCATCTCGCTAAGACCAACAGGAGCGGGGCACTGCGGGTAAAATCGCGGAGCACAGCTAGTAGAAATATAAAAATAAACTATTCCAACAAAAAAGCTAAATAAAAAAATTGAGAAAAGTTCCTTTACAATTTTTTACGTCAAATTAAAAGCTTACATAATCCCGATCTATCACATTATACAAAAAATAATTAAATGAATACTTATATTCTAATACCTGTGATCTAAAATGCACGACTCGTCGTCTAGTGAAGCCAGGACAACCCCGGCACAGACATATTAACGCATAGATGCATTTAAACCAACTTGCTAATAACTCACCTGAGAACAAAATTATTGATTTAAAAAAAAAATCACAAAAAATATTTTTTTTATCATTTAAGTAAAAGTCCTATCAACCTTTAAGTATTTACTATTTATGAATCTTGACTGTCATTTTTTAAATAAATATTTACAAATAATAATTATGTAAGTAACTAAATATTTTTTTTCGAATCAAGAAAATCATAAAATTCAGTAAAAGTATTTTTTTGTAAATAGTATGAATTACACAGGTACATAATATTTGTAAACCCTGTTTTTCATTCTAATTTTATAAAACTATTGAAATAAGCAAAAAATGTGTTTTTTTACGTTTTATGAGAGATAGAGATATAATTTTATTATTGTATACATGGACGTATAAAAAAAGACGGACGCCGTATTACGAACAAACAACGTGAAGCCACCATAGTAAGCTAGCGATCGTGTAAAGACAATAAACACGCACACACTCTCACCATAGTAAGCTAGTCGGCTGCCATTACGTCGTGAACTACCGACTGATTAACTGCGTCACTGTTTCACAAAAAATATTTAAAATGCCGTCTTGCGTGGTTAAATGGTGTCGCAACAGTACAATTTTAAATAACAAAACACAAGGGATTACATTCCACAGGGAAGCAAGTTATTTCTTTTATGTTTTAATGACAAAACTATTACGGCAAAATTTATAGAAAAAAATACAGCCGCCATTGTCATCAGGACAGCTGTTGCCATGGCAACATGGCACACACACATGGATGTTTCGCCGCCATTACTAGGCTTCACTCAATGTTTAGGCGATATACCGTCCGTCTTTTTTTATACGTCCATGATTGTATATTAATAACTTACCAACGTTACTCAAATATAGAAGAAAGAGCGGCATACCAAGTAGGGCGTAGAAAATGGTCACTATTTTACCCCAAGACGTTCTTGGACTGAGGTGACCATAACCTGAATAATTTTAAAGAATTAATATAAATCGAATAAATGTGAAAAGAACTTTTTAATGACCTGACCTGACTACGTAAAATAAAATAAAAAGTATAGGTACTTTGGTCTTAGGTATTTTATGCCTAAAACCATGATAGATTTTGATATTTCTTTGATTAGATAGATTTAGTTTTGGGCGAAATACGCAATAAATCTATATCAATAAAATATACTTATTAAAATTAGTCAGCCAGACGAAACAGAGATAAAATAGATATAATAATAATACCTAGGTTATATGTTTATTGCTCTATGTCGTAAAAAACTAGTCAAGCAATTTCTTTGAAATTTGATATGCAAATACAATATACATATCCTGAAATATTCACAATAGGTACTTTCAACATGACCTTGAAAGCAGAACAGACTGAAGATTAATTATACACCTACATATTAAATTAACATACAATTTCCCATCATAATAACAAACATACATTCCTGTATCTTCAATATAATGAAAATGTATCATCGTATGTAAATCGCAAATGTATTTGGATTGATTAATTACACTAGATATATTAATAGATTTATGTCTAAGATGCCTGTTGTATATTGTATATTATATTTATATGTAATATAAATTGCTTTGTTGGCAATGGTTTCTAGGTCTAAGGACTAGCCACTTTTCCCGGCTTCGCCTGTGTTAACAGGAATTTAAATAGAGTCGTTACTCGGTATGATGTAAAAGAAGGTAATGGTAAAATAATAATTTTTATATAATAGATTTTTATAAAATACTGTTTTTTTAATGAATAAAATATTAATATGTAGTTTGTAGTCTGTCAACTTTGTATTAATTGTTAAAGTGAAACTTTTATTACATCGTCTCAAACTTTTTGGTCTGTGTAGCGCATGTCGCGTGACGTACGATAATAATTATCGTACAAATACGATAATTATCGTAAGTTTCACTTTTACCGTGGTTTCATAAAACCACACAACATTTTTACTTTTTAAGTAGGTACGTATCTAATATTTGGTAGACAAAACACACTATTAACTTAATTAACAAATCAAAATTTAATTAACTTTCAAAAGAAATAACCGATTTTATATCAATTTTTCTGTTTTAGTAATTCGAAATAAACTCCTCCGAAATTTATAGAAATTTAATATCACAAAATTTCAAGTCCTTTCTATGTTACTCCATTGTAATAAACATTATGAATTTTCGATATTAAATTTTGAAATTGTATACAATGCGTTTTCAATTAAAATTTTACAAATGGAAGGTTTTACAGCTGTACAAGTTGTGTCAAAGTTTTCATGCACCAGTCTTTGAAACTAAATAATATTTGAGATTTAGTTTCAGTTTTGCTTAATAGGTATATTATCAGCTAGCTGCTGCCCGCAACTTCACCAACGATCATAAATTTTCATAGTACAAACTTTCATCTATACGTCAGTCAGTCAGTCATACATGCATTTTTTAAACTATGATGTTAAAGTACATCTACAGACCGTTCACAGTTATTTTACCTCTGACAGATGACGTTTTATCATTTCTCTGTTGGTTTTTTTTATATTGTGTGTGATTATCTCCTCTGCAATCATGCCGAAAAGGATTCAGAGTAGTGGAAGAAGTATAATACTAGTTAATATATAAAAAAACCAACATAAAGAAATGATAAAACGTCATCTGTCAGAGGTAAAATAACTGTGAACGGTCTGTATATATTATAAATGAAGCTGAAGAGTTTTTTTGTTTGTTTGAACGCGCTAATCTCAGGAACTACTGGTCCGATTTGAAAAATTCTTTCGGTGTTAGATAAAAATTCATCGAGGAAGACTATAGGCTATTATATATCATCACGGTAAGACCAACAGGAGCGGAGCCACGTGGGTGAAACCGCGGAGCACAGCTAGTATAATATACTTTTGGGTTTGTGTAGTGTCGTGTCGTATCATATACTGACCTATAGTAGTGATAACAGTCAAGGAATACAAGAAGGCAGAGGAGAAACTCCACTGCCTGGAGGATCGGCTGCCGTCCCACCCGCGGCGGACAGCAAACACTATCTTACGCTGATAGTGCAGTAGTTCTATACTAATTCTGTAATATAGGTAAGTATGAAAATTAATAAAAAAATAAATAGTGTCGAAAATAAAAAAAATGTGTGCGTGTACTAGTGTACACACGTAAGAAGTGAAACTTCTTTATGACCTTATTTTTCAAAAAATAATTTACTATATGCAACTTTACAGAAATACGTCGAATCACGCGTGGTAGGGATAAGAAAAAGATGGAGCGTAACGGAAAAATGTCACGCGTAACGAAAAAATGTTACACTAAATTTTTTTCCAACCCCGATAAAGAAGTTTCACTTCAAAAACAAAATGATCACAAAAAAGAGCACACGTGTCAGAAGTGAAAATTCTTTGGCAAAATTCAAAGATACAGAAAACGACGTTACTGCCATGACGTGACGATATTGCCATGACGCGACCTTAAAATTTCACTCTCAACTCGCCTAAAGAAGTATCACTTGCAAAATTATGACTTACACTGTAAGTGTAAGTCTTACAGAGTACCTACAAAGGCATGATGAGTTTATAGGAAGCAAAGTTTATCGTTATAAATCATTTAATTATGTTGACATTTTTTTTTTTATTTTTACGCCACAATCTAATTGCAAAAGTACCCTCCAAAAACTTTGACATGACTTCTTATAGTACAGTAGAATATAACATTATTTTTACTATAAATTTCCAACTCTGAAAAATACTAAATGGAGATTTTAAACACCGTACGAATTAAACAAAGATTCTATAGATAAAGCACACACATACCTCTCTTTAAGAGCAGTATCATTGAACAAATTGAGCGTCAACGTGACATTTTGCCACAAATACTGTGCAGTGTTGTCCCTTTCCCTCGCCATATTGTTGACTCTTTCCATCTCACTCGCACCTTCTATTGCTTGAAACATGAAAGCGCCTGAAATCAAACAAATATATCTCAACACTTATGGCTTTGGCAGATAGAATGCTTTTTAGTTTTTAGCACGCGTTAAAGCGCTAACCTGACGCCCCGCTATGACGACGTGTACACGCGTCATTGCCTTTTTTGGGAAGTGCTTCTACAGCTTAACCGGGCTTATATTGGCTTTGTCAGATAGAACGCGTTCTTAGCGCGCGTCAGAGCGTTGTCACTCTGTTTAACAGTATGTCACTGTGTGATAAAACACAATTCCGCGTCATAGCGATTAGCGCGGCATCAAGTTAGCGCTCTGACGCGCGTTAAGTACGCGGTCTATCTGGCAAATCCCTATGACTGCCTTAAGAATATTAACTGTCGAAAAAGTCCTCAAATAAATTTCAGAACAAAAACCACTAGAGATCTCCCAAAGACGTTCGCTCATAATATTTTTAAATTCGAATCTATATTTAGTACGAATTTCAAAGGACCTTTTACAGAAGACCTTCGAAATTAATCTAGCATAATGAAGGCCGACCTTGGCACACGATGACTAGCGAAGCTATTGAAATTCAACCAAGATTAACGCTCCATTTCCCCAAAGACAGGAGCTGAATCTAATCCTATTATTTTCACACAATAATAGAATGAATAATCAATAATTATGTGACGTAATGAATCTTTTCAGAACATTTAATGCAGTCAAATTATAAGTAAGTAATGGTTCTAAGGGATAATAATGGTTGCTGACATAATATTTTCTTAATGTATTTTTATATAGATTAGCATGAGTATAATATTGTATAGTGCCTTCTCCCGGCTTCACCCGAGTAAGAGAAAACTCGAGAAAAATATAGCTCTCAATCTCAATGGCAATTTGTCGAGTAGTTTCTAATTCTTCGCAAGCAACAATCAACTATTTCCTCTTTATAATATTAGTATAGATGTTTTTGTTATAATGTATAATCAATGTTATTAATTCCGAAAATAAATAGGGATTAGAATACACCGCCTCTAATATTTTCTTCATAAGCTTTTTGCCAGACTGTAATTACTGTCCGAAAACAAGAAATAATTGAAATAAACACGAGGGAAATCAAATACGTATTAACGTGATTATCTCTCCAATATCAAGGTTAACATAGTTAATGGGAAAATATTATGTTGACCTTTACGTATATATTTCTATTTTACTTTATGTATAATTTCTGAACCAAAGTTTCGAGAGCCGAGAGGCAATTACTACTTAAATGGTACTTTTAATAAAATTTGTGACTTTTTTATTTCATCGTTTATTATAAAAATTGTTTATTTATAAAGTCAACTCTATAATATTGATACATTCTTTGCACAGCAATATATAATTATCTAAAAGAAGTAGATAAATAACACAGAGGAACAAAAGACGCTTGTCCAGGCTATCTCGTTTAAAAAAAACAGAAAAAAAATTGTAAAACAATTTCTATTTCAATTTCTTCAAAGACGCAGATTCAATATAAAGGTAAGGAAAATAAGAACAATTTTAAGCGAATTCAGTTTTATTTGTAGGCATAAAGGCTACGCTCCATTTGGTATGGCAAAAGGGTGAAATTTATTATTATGGGTAATAGAAACCTTACCTGAAGGCAATTCGTGTCACTTTATAAGGCTTTACACCTTGTTATATTTTGTGTTTTAATTCATTCTTATGGCAACTGTTTGTAAAATAATTTCCTGAAGACGTTAAAATTATTAATTACTGTTTTTATTGTAATTAATAATAATGGAAACCTTTATTAACAGTAGCTGTGAAAGCTAGCAAAGATACTGGCTTTAAAGAGCTTCCTTTCTATCCCGTTTTAGCCTGGGTAGCGAAGTCATATTCTATTTCTCACCTCCTACCAACCTAAAGAATATAATAAATACCCACCAGCGCAGCGATAGTATACGCGACCACCAGCACCACGATGCCGATGTTGCTGAAGAGGAACGGAGGAAACCGCGCACGTAGACCATTAGTTTCTAGAAAATTCTAACATGGGCCGGAGCTATCCCGTTCTGACCTGGGTGGAAAAGTCTTATTCTATTTCTCATCTTCTGCCAACGTAGACAATATAATACTCACCAGCGATGGTATACGCGACAACCAGCACCACGATGCCCACGTTGCTGAAGAGAAAGGCGAGGAAACCGCGCACGTAGTCCCGGAGACGGGACCCGAAGCGGCGCTTACGACGCGCCATCTTGGCTCATCCTGGGGACGCCATTGGCGGGGTGTCACTGTAAGGAAAAATGTCTTATGTGCAGGATAGTTTAATTATATGTATGTTGCAGGCTTTTATATAATTTCGCCGACCTAGTAAATTTCCGAACGATTGTAACTGAGCTATAATTCTTCTTATAAAATATCACAAAATTCTTCATAGATTTTTAAATAGGTATTTGATGAAATACAAATTACCCTAGACTTTGTTAAAGTGTGTTTTTAACAAGCACACAGATAAGTATGTATTAAACAAATTAATTACAAGAATAGGTATCGTTTATTTCAAAGATAATATTATAATTACGATGTATACGTATAGATCCAATTAATATTTTAACTTATTAAATTAAATTAAATTTTATAATATTCGATCACTGTTAAATATGTACTTAAAATAAAAATAATATAAAAGTATAACAATACACAGTAGGTACACTCGCTAGTTTCAAATTCAACAAACATACTGAGATCTTGCATGCTATTTACTTAAATGTAAATTATCTGTGTAATAACTAGAAGCTACAATTGTTTACACAATGCAAGTTATTAATTTTATTTATGTACTGTTTATACAGTAAATCCTCGATATATAAACAACTGCTCTAAGCTGCAATATGCAGTTTGGCATTAACTAAACTAAAATTGCAACCGTTCCTTGTCTGAATATCCAACCCGTATACCTTCCACAGTTTAAGAAATAAGAAACAAATGTCCTTCGTCAATACTTTTATATTATGCAACAAAATCTATTGAATTCGAGTTTAGGGAGAGAGAATTTATGTTGGATACAGAAAAGATAAATTAACCTAACAAAAGAATACGTAAAAACTTAACGATATAACTCTCTCAGAAGATCGAAATTTATCAAGAAATTAAACTCTATTAAATTTTCATTACCTTTGGCAGTAACAAGTTAAAGTATTCGCTTTATTTCCATGCTGAAACCTTAAAATCGCTCGATAATTCAACGTAACTTATAAATTATAATATAAATAAATTTTACATTGCTCCCAATACAACTTAGGTACATACGTAATATACAGTATAATATCAGAAATATAACCCACTTTTAAAAATACGTTTGCGTTCATAATTAATCTTCAATAATAAATGTCATAAATATTTCGCAATGAGTATGAATTTATGATATTTCATACACTCAATTAATTTCATATTTTAAATATTTACAAAAGTTTTGGGCTTTGGCGCCGTTACATATAATGTGTTTAGGCTGGTTACATACGTGCGACACAAAATGTTAATTTTACGCAAAAATTAAATTAACGTTGTTAGTGAAATTCTATGTGTATTTTTATAGTGGAAATTGTATCGCTAGTAATATTCATAAAAATAACAATTAACCCATTGAGCCCCAAGCGGCCCGATCGGTCCCAGACACAATAGATTTTCTATTGTGTCTGTGGTTCCGGGGCCTGAGTTAAAACTTTTATTGAAAAAAACTTATTGTGCCCCTGTTTTGCTACGGAATAGTTCAATCGTTGACCGAAAATTTGTATTAAAACAAAGAGTTGCAAGTAATAAGTAGGAATAATCTCTAATGTGAAATCTTATTTCAAATAAAACTTTTATGATTAATTAATAATTAGATTCTACATTTCTCTTGAAACGCACGAATTTTACAAAATAAATATACAAAAACTCGCCTTGTTAAACCATGCGACACGACAATCGTACGTTGTTAAAAAGCTTTACATCTACACAGTTGCGTATAGCAGCAAATCATTTTTATTGTCCAACATCTCCGGTATACGATTTATATCGGGTGACGGGTCGCAACGACGCAGACAATATGTCACGATTTTATTATTTTTATGGTCGTACGATAATTAGATCACCGGATTTCATGGTTTGATGGAAAGCCAAAAATCGATATTAATTTTAACTGCCTAGGTGTACGTGGTTATAAATGAGATGGCCTGGGTTTGATATCGGTAAAGTTATGTAAAATAGTAAGTTCTTTATAATCATGGAACAGGTAATGTTTCTAATTTCTATCATATACATACAGCAAGACATCGATTACAATACCTATAGATAGTAATAAATACAAATATTTCTTAATATTCCAATTAAGGCAAGGCGAACGTAGATACACTAATATTTTTTGCTCCTAATATCTAGAAGGGCTTTTTTTTTTTTTTTTTTAAAGTGGGGAAATCTTCTTAGATACCCCCGGCTCCCGGGGATGGAGCCGTGGTTATGTCGGATTTTTACCGACTAAAACCCCACTCTGTTCCATCGCGCTGCTTTGGACGGAACTGCGGGAACGGTTACGACTCTACCGCGTGTCCCGCCCAGCAGATGCCCGTTTCCAGGCCCACCACTAAAACCCCCCTCGCTGGTGGCTGCTGGAACGAAGGCTTACGCCACCAACGCGCAGACAATGGATCTTTCCCCGCTCCATCATCCGCGTTCCCCCGAACCCCCGACCCCAACACCGTCCGGCCGGAGGGTGCACGCCGGAAGGTCCTCCGATGTGTGAAATACACGTCGGGGGACCCTCCGGCGCACTTTTATAGAGATTACCTCGCAGCCCCCACCTCACCAGAGGTGGCGGCCCTCGGTCCGGCCCCACGGACCGGATTACGAGTTGGCAGACGGCCGTTTTACAGCGGCCGCCGCCCCACACCTCTCTGCAGGAGTCTCCGCGCGTCATCACAATGACGCGTCGGGATCCCGCCCTCCGCTGCACGGCGTGGCTTGCAAAACCAGCGAGCCCGCCGCGCCGCGACCTCTGGCCGCCATCCACCGCCGCATAAAAGCCGGCTCCTCTCTGGTCCACAAACAGGACCTCTGCCGTCGGGTCAGTCGAGGCCTCCCAACCCCGACTGCCGTTCAGCGCCACCTTTGCCTAGTGGACACGGGGTCCGCCAAGCCACGACCTCTGGTCGCCATCCCACGCCGCACACAGCGGCCGCTGGGCCACACCTAGCCCTGGCCGTCGGGCCGGTCGAATCTCCCCGACTCTAAACCAGCCGTTCAGCCCCTCGCTGGTCCAATTTCGCTTCACTCAGAGGGCCATAACTCTGAGCTACTGAGCCCCTCCGCCGCGACAAGGCCTGGACCGTTGGGGGGATCTAGAAGGGCTTAAACTATAGTGAATTAAACGAGTTTATCAACAACGAACGCACTCGGAAAAGAAAGTCTCTCGGTTTTCACGTGTCACAATGATTAGGGCTTACTAGAAACGACTCGAAAATGTGGCCTTTTAAAATTACGTTTATCATTATATACGATTTTTCAGTATACAATATACATAGAGCTACTGCTAGTACAACCGATATCACGAAACAATGGATATACCATTCGAATTTATAAAAGAAATTAAGTGTACCTGAACATGAAACGGATATTAAGATCTAAACAATAAATGAAGATAGGTATAGGGACTGGATAATTACACGTACACCGTTTAGGTTAATGACCTCTTAGTGTACTAAAATATTTTTAACAAAACAAATTGTAGGTAAATAAAATGATTTGATTTTCTTACATTAATCAACAATTTAGAAAGAAAGAATAAAAGATTAACATTTATTGTTTTTCTCTTATATTGCGATGGAATTTAAGGATCTAAATATACATCGGAACAGTTTTACGACAGAAATCTGAACTTCAATAAAAAAATATGAATCATAAATCTTGCTAAAATTGAAACATTCAATCGATCTCCGCCACAAATATAAAGACAGACATTTCAATTAGCCTATAAAACGTATAATTAACCATAAACACACGTGAAACCAATACTAAAACTATAGCGCATATGGCGAACGAAATTCTTCAGTCATATTTAGATTGCCTTTAAATCTTTCACCGCCACTCATAGTTTTACTACAATACATAAAATTTACTCACTTAGAAACCATAATATTATTTATACACTCACCCACACGAATATACACTGAACACACATTTTACACAACACTAATAAATATCCTGTTCCCAACTTATTGCTATGTCTACATTCATATCACAATTATGTATTATGTTTATATTAAATTTGGTAGAATGAAGCAGAATGCTTGACTTACAATTGAGGACTAACGAGGAGCCAATGGTAAAAAGCATCATAGATAAGGTAATATACAGATGTGCAACAAATAACATATTTTAGGAATGATACTATCTGGATCTAACTTTTCCATTCTTAACGTCCACCTAAAGGAATTAAGCAGTATGATCTAAACAGACGACATTGCACAAGATGCAAAAGGATGCTATAAAATTTTCCTAAATATAACTCACCATTAACTGACTTTAACCTGTGCTTTAACTCAGTATTTAGCTGTTTCTCTCCTTATTTCTAAATACAAATTAAACAAACATATTCAGCACAAGTTGACAAGGATCTCAACGATAAACTACGATAAAGAGGCAGGATAATAGCAACCGTAAGCCGTCAGTAGTCATGTTATTTATTTCAGTACCCTCTTTCTTTTTTAATCTTAAGCTAGTAACACTAGTAATCAAATGATTATTTGATATTTTGTTCCATTACACATTAAAGTAGGTACAGTATCTGTATTCATAATCTTTGGCAGTCTAGTCTAATATTAGATGCGCGTGCGACGGCGTTCCCGTATCAGTTATAGTTTTTATTGTACCACCGTCCGGTGTATTTCGGGAATGCTTCTAACTGACTGCACTTGTTAATAGTATTGCTGGCCGTTTAACTTGTATATGGATATTTTTATATGGTTTTTTAATCTGTCAAAGATTATAAGATTGGTGATTCATACAAGACACGATTCTTTGCGTAAATTGGAAACTACTCTATCTCCGAGTACATTAATTAGAACGATTGACTTGTAATCTAGCATTCATTGTTTAATCATCATCTTTTGTGATACAAATATTTTTTTTGATTCAAGTAGATTCCTGACTTTTTTTTAATTTCCTTCCGTTTGGGACACGTGCATTGAAAATTACAAATGATGATAATGTTAGCTGAAGCAATTATATTTGAATGCTTACAATCTGTCCTTACAAATTCTTTTTCGTAATCTCGTATCAGCTATGACAATAATTATAATTAAGAAAAGGACGTATCTAAAATATCACACGACACAACACTGAATGATTAGTTACAAATCTCAAATATGCTCTTTGTTTCAAAATAAACTGAAACACGTTGAAAATGTCCCATCCATCACTTGAGATGGCACGTTTTTACATAATATCTTTAGCCAAGAACCGTTATGATCCATTGAAATGTTACATTTTTTAGCCCTAACCTTGCATTTTTTAGAGGACGCAATTTTGTTTTTTTGATGTGTAGGGGGGGTCAGTGTGAAGCTAAAACCAAGTTTGTGGGGTCGCCACCCTTGTCCCACGGCCGCCATCTTGAAAATAGCGGTTGAAATGGTTTTTACGATATATCTCTTAAACTATTTATTTGATAAAAAAAATTTGTTTACATTATTTGTTGCAAATTAAATTCTCTACAACTTTGATCCTGCAACTTTTTGTCGTAGAACTATAAATAAAAAAGTTATAAGCGAAAATGTTCAGAAATTAGAGCCATTTATATTTTTCAATAAAACTTTTTTTTATCATTTTACGAAGAAATGATATCAGACCATTTTTGTAGATTGTTTTTCGAGGAACAACTTTTATGTACAACATTTTTTCATAACGTCAATAACTAAGGTTTTACAGCGCTCTGAAGTGAGTACTATTTTTCAGTACTCTTAACTATACATATATTGGCTATTGGCTCTTTTCTCATACTCCAGAACAATAGAAGCACACTGCAGAACATTTCAGACCTGCTTTTCGACGTAAAAAAAAGTCGCGCTTCCAGACTCTACCTCCTGGGTGGTGGGGAAAAGATTCAATAATTAATTATTAGTGATATTGCAAAATTAATTATTAAAAATATTATAATAACAAAAAAAAACCATTACTGATGACAAATTATTATTAGTACACACATAATATAAGTATACTGTATAGTTCAGAGTACTGAAAATTAGTACTCACTTCGGAGCGCTGTAAAACCTTAGCTATTTAATTAATGAAAAAATGTTGTATATAAAAGTTGTTCCTCGAAAAACAATCTACAAAAATGGTCAAATATCATTTCTACGTAAAATTATAAAAAAAAGTTTTATTGAGAAATATAAATATCTCTAATTTCTGAACATTTTCGCTTATAACTTTTTTATTTATAGTTCTACGACAAAAAGTTGCAGGATCAAAGTTGTAGAGTATTTTATTTGCAACAAATAATGTAAACAAATTTTTTTTATCAAATAAATAGTTTAAGAGATATATCGTAAAAACCATATCAACCGCTATTTTCAAGATGGCGGCCGTGGGACAAGGGTGGCGACCCCACAAACTTGGTGATAGCTTCACACTGACCACCCCTACACATCAAAAAAATAAAATTGCGTCCTCTAAAAAATGCAACCCCAAATGTAACTTTTCAATGGACCATTATTTCTCTGAAAAATTTAAAGTTTTTAAAAGAATATATCAACACGTCATGTGAACAAGTCTCAAACTAATTTGTAAAGTAAACACATATTTTGTGACATTGGTATGTTTTTCGTGTCGATGACTAGAATGTTGGATTGTAGAATTTTTTATCAGAATTTCAAGAAATAAACATTTTATACAGAGTGAGTGTATTATATTATAAAACGACGATTTCGTTGTTGTATTATTTTAAGTTGAATTTAATTAAAACTCATAGAAAAAAAAATACAGTGCAATAAATTCCTACACGAAGGAAGAAAATTACGGTTGTTAGGAAAAAAACGCAAAGTATACCTAACGTATATTTTTGTAGATCTAAGATGGATAATATTATAATAAGTACCTACACACCTTTATAAAAAAGCAATATCCATCACATTCAATCGTTTTAAAGGGCATCGAAACTACACCATGCGGGGAAAATCAAGGTAAGTACCTAATAAACAACTGCGCCGCTGAAAAAGGCAAGTCTTGAAGTTAAATAAAAGCCATAGTACTGCGATCCTGGTGAAAAGGAAGCCATTTATCTAGCAGACTAATATAAATGGCAAAATGCTAACTAAAATAAGTTTTAGAAGATAAATTATAACAAAAACGATTTGAATATCAAATGTTACAAATACTATTATTTAGTTTCAATTAATTATAATTTCTATTACAATACAGAATGAAAATTATATTCCGCCTACATTTATTGTTTTCAGAAATTTCCATTTAGCTGTAATATGAGAACTATTTAATGAAATAAGTAAGGCTATCCAGAAAGTTACTTCTCTAATTAATATATAAGGATGCGAATTAACTCACCAAAGTCTATCATAGTTATTTAGTTAAACTGTAATTATAGTACATATTATATCTAGATAATAGATATTATTAATTGTTACGCGTCTTCGCTATTCTATAATTCTATCACATCCTACATCTTTTAATAACATAAACATCATCACTACTTATATCAATAGTTTAAAAACATATTTATTACATTCGAAAAAATTGTTAATCGTGTTTGAAAATAGGACACATTTTTAAATCTCAACGATTACATGTATATGTCGTGGCCATATCGTAGATTTGCTCATTTCATGATATGATCGATCATTTCACGAAATGGTCGCATTTCATGATATGGCCAACATAGTTTGATCAGATCGTTAAATCGTCAACGTTTCACGATTTGGCCATCCACATTTGGCCAGATCGTACCTATAAAATATAAAGAGTCCATAAAATATTAAAAAAATTCAGAATATT